>PVIY010061205.1:0-11330 GCA_004026745.1 Myrmecophaga tridactyla | reverse complement strand
ATGTTTAAAGGAGAAGTAGATTGGAAAACAGGAAGAGAGATGTGGGTTTGTAGCGAGCTACGGAAATGGGCGGTCTACAACAAGAGGGGGAAGGGTGAATAAAGATTAAGATGACAGGCAAGAGGGAAAGAATACAAAATGTCTTTAAGCTTTAAATTTAAGCACTGCTATGCTCCAAACCCAAGATCTATGCCACACTCTGTGATCTAATCTTTCTTCCTTTCTAGCTTCCTCACACCACAACCCCCCCTCACTCCACTCCACACACAGGCCATGTTACTTCCCACCGAAGGACTTCTCCATGGCTGTTTCCTCTGTTGAGAACACTTTTCTACCCCCTCTATTCCTTCTCTGCTGTTTCTGTTTGCCTGAGCTGCTATCACAAATACAACACAAGGGGGTGTCTTAAAAATAAACTGTCTCAGGGTTTTGGAGATTAGAAGGCTTGCTTCCTCCCAGGGTTGGCAGTCTTCTGGTGTTGGCTGTTAGCAATCCTGGGAGTTCCTTGGCTTTTATCAATACCTACCTATCACATGGCCATGTCCTCTCTTTTCTCACCTCTGTAACTTCTGGGTCCTCTATAAGGCCTCCAGTAATCCAGATTAAGATACACCCTCATTCAACTGGGCCACACCTTAACTAAAAATAATACTTTTAAGAAGTCCTATTTAGAATGGGTTCACACCCTCAGGGACATGGATTAAGAACATGTGTTTGTTAGGGTATATAATTCAACGTGCCACACCTGCCATCCCTTTCTCCTCTTTAAATCCCACTCATCTCAATCATACTTCCTCTGGGAATATGTCCTGGACCTCCTTGGTGAGACCAAAATTCCCTGTTACACACACAGCACTCAGGTCCCTGCTTCACAGCAGTTACTGTGGTTATAATTTAAGATTAATTTATGTAACTATTTGACTGTCAGAATCTCTCATTAAACTATCAACTCCATGAGAGCAGGGGTTGCACCTTTCTGTAGCTCATCCTGGTATCCCATGTTTATATGTATTTGCTGAACCAGTGAAGGAGAAAACGAGGTGTGAAGGGACATGTTGGAGATGAGACTAGGAGTTAAGACCATAAAAGAAGGCAGCTTGTGAGAGTTTAACCAGATATAATTTCTGGAAGCGCTCCCCAAATTCCTCTGCTGTCAGTTGATTCTATCCTTCCTTAACCAGAAAGATTTGAAATGCACACATCCCCAAGAGAGGTAAGGGATTAACCTGAATTTGCACTAGTGAATATAATAATAAAATAATAAACAGCCTTTCCAGAAAGTGAGCTTGAGGGGAGGGTGTGTATGCAGTGGAGAATACTAAATCAAGACTCGGAATGTCTGAAAGTGGAAGCTGTGACTCATTGTCAAAGGAGGAAAAAAGGGGGGTCAGGATGAATAGTGTCAAAAATAACCTTCCGATGTCATAGTTTTGCTAAGGGTCAGCTTCTGGCCAGCAGCACATCACCACATTACTATTATCCTGAGACAACAAGAACCCCTCCTAGGAAATTCTAACACAGTGCTTCACCAACACTTGGGAGGTACGAGCAGCTAGGAAGGTGGTCTCCCCTTCAACTGGGTGTACTTTGGTTGTTGGGGAGAGGGTGTGCAGCTAGGGCCCATTCAAAAGGGAAGAATCATGTTCTTGGGTTCTGATTACAAGGTTCTTCTGCTCGTTCTTCTGTAATTAAAAATTAAAATATCTTCACCATCAACCAACATCCAGATCCCAAAAGGTCCATGTCACCATCTGCAGCCAGTTCTCAAAGAACAGTCATCTTTTGGGGAAGATCAAATCCCAGAACCCAATGACAGGAAATGATCCTCACATTCTATTAAAAGGACTTGTTGAAGATCTGCAAAAATAGAGGAGAAACTTGAAGTGGGTAATTACTTTTTTTTTTTAGTGGTTCAATATTTTTTTTTATTAATTAAAAAAACTTAACAAAAGAACATTAAGATATCATTCCATTCTACATATACAATCAGTAATTCTTAATATTATCACATAGTTGCATATTCATCATTTTGAAGTGGGTAATTCCTTTTATGATGCATGGCCGCAGCTACAGGAGTTCAATTTTATTTTTCTGTACTGTTAGTGTATCTTTAATGGCACCAAAAAGGAAAATGTTTCACTCCATTGCCCTAACTCATAATATATTTTCATAACAATGCCTTTATTGTTATCCAAAATGCCTTCCATTCATATTTTCTGAAATTGTTAAGATCAGCTGTATAAAGATTGGTCTAAGCCCAACTTTGCAAGTGAAATCATTGCCCTCCCCACTAAGTGGGACATGACATCCAGGGGTGAAAGTCTCCCTAACGACATGGGAGATGACTCCCAGGGATGAATCCAGCCCTGGCACCGTGGGATCAACAATTCCATCCTGACCAAAAGGGGGGAAAGAGGTGTAACTAATAAAGAATCAGTGGCAGAGAGAGTTCAAATAGAGTCGAGAGGATACTCTGGAGTTTGCTCTTATGCAAGCTTCAATTAGACCTTGCAACCTATTAGAACCTGCCAAACCCCAACCAGGACCATTTCAGCCAATCCTAAAGAGCACCTAGGGCAATATACAAGATTCCACAAGGCTTTCATGCACTAACTTTCCAGAAACCTACAACCTCCTGATGAGTCCCTGGTCCAGGTAAGTCCTGAAACCAAGAGGGCCCAGCCTCTCCAGAATATCAGATAGTTCCATCTCCCTACCCCATATTACTGACAGATGCTTCCAATAAGGAAAAGCTAGAATTGCCATAGCCCAAACACCCTAAAGAGAGGGATGGAAAAATTAAAGGTGATGGTGGAGTTATACAGAGAAGATAGGATTTAACTAATGAATACGAATGCTGAATCATTAAATTTCTCTTTTAGTCTCCAGTATCTTAGAGCAGCTAGAAGTAAAAGCCTAAAATTGTGGAATTGTAACACATGTCAAACATGAAATATGTTCTACAACTGATTGTGGTGCTGTGTGTTGAAATTAATTGCTTTTCTGTATATATGCTATTTTTCACAAGAAAAAAAAGAAGGAAAAAATTCAACTGTGATGTTAAAAAAAATATTTAAGCCTTCTAGCCTCCTATATTCTGGAGCAGCTAGAAGGAAAAATATGAGATAATGGTATGGTAGCCCATGACAAACTCTGGGATCTGTCCTGTAACTACTTGTTGAAGAGTGGTTTGAAAACTATTACTTTTTTATTTCTTTGCCTTGTATATATGTTATACTATACAACAAAAAAAGTTGAAAGAAGAAAAAAAAGATTGGTCTGAAGTTTACTAAAATCTCTGACTCTTACAGGCAGAACAGATCTGTTGAGTACATATAGTCCAACCGCCCTTCCAGTAAAGGGTGTAAATCTCCCTACTCCCGGCAGGAATCAAGATGCAGCATTAGGACATTGAGAAAACTTGCTTGACCAAAAGAGGGACCTGAATCTTCACAGAAAAAAATGCCTAGTTTTCTCTTTTCCAGAGCACTTACTCCATTATTAAGCATCTCTACTTAAAAACATTTTATATACCACTTATTACATGGGGCCCTAAATAACAAGATGACTCAAATACACTGTTAACGTATTCTTTCAGAAGTAATTGCCTAAAGAAAAAGATTTTAATTACATATTTAAGTGAAGGCACAGAATTAGCAATGACTTTATTGTTGGATTTATGGTCACTGGAATATTCCTATGGTAGCAAACTAAACTTTGAAATGTAATAAATAGCTATAAATTTATAGTTCAACATGTATATTACAATATTTGCAGTCCTTCCCCAAAATCAGTTTCAGCATTAGAATTATTCCAAGCTTTATCTTTTTTTAGCGAAACTTGAACTTCACAAAACACTTTTTATTTGTAAGGTTTCTTTTCTGTGGCGACTTATTTTTGTGAACAATCTTATTTCTATAAAATATATAGCTGGAAAAAAACAGTTGGCACTTGGCAAAATCACATAACTTTATAATGACAGCATATTTTAAGAATAAATGCAAATATATATGATTTAGAAATTTTGAAACATAAATTGAGCAACTGGACATAAAAACCAAAAGCTTTCTCAACTATATTTTAATTAAACTATCAAGAGTCAGACTTTTACATATGCCTGCAATAATACTTTTAACTTTGACCCTAACTTTAAAACATGTTAAATCTTTACAGAAATGTAAAAACACATAACCAAAATAAACAGAGAAATATGGGATCAAAGTCTTCAGATTAGGCATAATTTATAAATAATATTCCTCACTAGTTCCCGAATATCAGTAATAGGACTTGTCAGACCAAAAGGAGAGAAAATCCCAAGGAAAGGGGATCTGATAATTAAATCATGAGATGAATTAGAAAAAAACACTAACCTTCCAGTAGAAGGCAGCAAGAAGCAGATAATCTCAGCCAATGTCCATATTCAGCAAAAAAAGGAGCCAAGAAAAGCTAAAATGGTTTGGATAGGATTCTCCTATAGTTCTCTAAGACTGATATGGGCTAATGTTTGATTCAGTTACAACAATCCATACCGATGAAAATTAGTTATATCAAATGCTTGTACTGTCAGCCATGTCCAAATGCTACTCTCTACTGTACTATAAAATTACATTTCAACTCAAAAGGAATTAAATCCTCCGCAAATACTTAAGTGTATTGAAATAAATGATTATGAGTGGGAAATAGGACATGGTTTAAAAAGTTGCATGAAATCCACAGCCTTAAACAGAATAAGCACCATTTTTGCCCCAGATAAAATTTCAGGAAGCCCATCAAAAGTAATCCACAAAATGTTTCCATTTCTCAAACCATATTAGTGGGAAGGAAGGCAAAACATTGGTATTAAGATCAGTTTTGGACCAAACAATTTTAATTAGAGACAAATTCATAATTAATCTGGAAATCAGAATCTTATTTCCTCAATCTTTTATTTGCAATGTAAGTTACAGATTTTAAAACTTTGAAAAATGTTTCCTTTGTCTAAATCTTATTGGCTAATCCCCACACCCATGCTGATTGTGAACAAAAGTGCTATATTTTGGCTCCTTTTACGTGATAGAAGATAAACGCTAAGGTGTTACCAGCAGGAGATGGAAGGAGTGAATTCCACAAACACTCAACCTATTTGCAACGGGATACCATCTATCCTCATCATTTTTCAGCTACATAAAAAGAAAAAAGGAAAAGGCTTTTACATTTCACAATCATGGATGAGTAGCTGATCACAGCATTCATAAAATATGCATGCCAGCACTTCTGCACCATCATTTCAAAGAACCATTCTCTTGTTCCAAGCTATTTCAAAAGCAAAGAAACTACATATAACCATTAAGAAAATGAAAAGTTGCCTAGAACATAATTACTGAGATGAATAATCAAGTAAAATTGAGGTCAGAGGGTTTCTACGTGTACTTAATAAAAACAGATTTTTTCCAAGAGAGTTAAAATTAAGAATATCAAAGAAAAATAAATTTTAAAATGCTGTATAAACTCCTTTGGAAACAAACTACATACACATAAGCGGGTATTCTCTTGATCTGTGTAAAAATTATTTCCTGAGCTTAACAGATAAACTACCCTGAATTTTGGTAGTACCATTTAGGATCCATAAGATGGCAGGCCTAGATTTTACAGTGATATCTTAAATGTATATATGTACTAGTTGCCTTGAAATAGATTTTGCATATTATCAGCTGCATGTGATTAATAATAATATTAAGGCCATCAGATTAAATTTGTAAGCTATAAAACATAGGAATTATTAATTGACTAATGCAATCTACTAATTCATGTTGAACCACAAAATATTGTAAACAAAAGAACTTAAGATCACCTAGTTTAATCTTGCCTTTCTCCATGTAAGGAAACTAGAGTCTAGATTTCAATGCTTTGCTAATGGTCAGGTGGGCAGAAAGTAGCAGAGAGAAGGTCAGAACCCTGGTCTACTTCCTCCCAACCTGTGTGAGTCCTGTCATTCACTCTCTCTCTTGAACTCTTCATGGTGGCATCAAAGTCCACGCAACTGCTCTGCTCCACCTAACCTTATCGCTCCCACTTTGCACTGCTCTGCAGACTGCCTTTTTTTTTTTCACAGCAGAGAGATTTTATGACATGAAAACATGCTGAACAAAGTCAAAAGATAAACAAAGCAACATGCTGGATGGAAATAATTGCAGCATAAATTATAGACAAAGATTGAGAACCACTAATTTTTTCTGAGCACTTAGTATGTCCTAATTATTGTTCTAGGTGTATTATGTGTATTTCAATTTAACTTATTAAGTAATTTAATCCCAAACTCTATGAGATACATACAATTGTTATCTCCATTGTCCAGATGAAAAACAGAGACACAGAAAGGTTAAGTGACTTGCCCAGGGTCACACAGGCTCCAGAGTCCATACTCTGCAGACTGCCTTTTACTTGTCGAAAAACCATTCATGAGTTACCACACTTGTTCCTTCTGCGCTCCAAGCATGGAACTCAACAACTCTTCATAAATTCATTCATGTGCATCTCAAACTAGGGGGTGGTAATGGGCAGGGGTACTTGAAACCACAAGATAAATAAGTCCCATTTTCTTGGACGATGGGGTGGGGGTGGAGGGGTGATGTTCTTTTCTATCATTAAAGGAAATGAAAATGTGTATGAATTTTTTAAATGAAATACACTGTTTCAAAAATATGTCTAGATTTGGGTGGATTGGTTCTGGCCATATCCTCCCTGCAGTATTAAAACTCTTTGGTTCCTTCTGCTGTCTGGATACTTTTGTGGAAAGCTTGGCACTGTACCTAGTTAAAAGTTTCTTCTTCATCTTCCATGATGTACATAACAGGGTGCTTTTACACTTGTTTCCTAATGACAAACTGTCACACTGCGATCTAAATACTATATAGATGGTCCTAAAATGGATTTAACTTATATATATATTACAAACATTACATTACAAATATCATATTATATAGCAAGAATCAACTTATATATGATAAGTACGTAACAGATAGAGACCCCTGCTGGGCAGAATTCTTATGGGAAAACCAAACACAGTAGAAAGAATTATTAAAATTAAACCAATATACTGCTTTTAAGGTTTTATAATATTTTTTCCCATTAAGCCTTATGCTATAGAGAAAAGAACAGAGATTCAGGAAGCATAAGGGCTGGATGAGTTTTGATAAATCACCTAATCTGTCTGGATCTGTTTTCTCCTATTTTCTGATCTGTAAAAAGAGATTGGACTGGGTTAGCATTGTAAAACAAGCACTGGAATGCTAAATTGTTTTTTTCTTAGGAATATTATTTCTTTGTGCATGACTTCTGAATGATTGTAACAGAAGATCATTAGTACCTAAGCCTTTTCCTGCGGATTTTGACAGTAATTAATTCAGTTACTAGAACTATACTCGGTCCCCTAAAAAGTCTCAGCATATTTATCGGTTAGAAATCAGCAAATTAGTCAATGTCAAGAAAAACAAAGATAGACAAGCAATTACTCCAGAGTAAATGAGGCTAGAGACATAGCACCTGAATATAATGCATGATTCCGGATTTTATTTTGCTGTGAAACAAATTATTGGGACAACTGGTGAAATTCAAATCAAGTCTGTCGATTAGGCAATAGTAGTCTGTCCATTCCAATTTTTATAATTGCACTGTGGTTATGTAAGAGGATGTTCTTATTTCTGTAGTAACACATTAAAATATTTAGGGACAAAGGGGCATCCTATCTGCAACCAGAGACAGAAGGCCAATGTGGTAAAATGTTAACATTTTGGGGGGGGGGAATTCATGGGAACACTTTATACTATTCTTGCAACTTTTCTGTAAGTTTGAAATTATGTGACAATAAAAATTAAGGAGAAAAAAGAAGAAATCAGAAAGACAACTTGTAGAACTTCAATGGAAACCAGATGTAGAAAGATTGAGAAGTGCAAAATTGTCTCAAAAGGAGCCCTATGCATTTACAAAACTATTATTTCTTGGAAATTATGAATTTTAGATAGTCGACACAAAATACCATGCTGTGTACTGTATCAGAGGATAAACCTGATAAACATTGATCAAAGAATTTGGATTCTAGAAGATAAATGTTGCCATAGAATGCCATTCTGTTTGGTGGCTTGCTTTTTTATTTTTCTTTTAGGATTTATTTATTAAATCTTTACTGATAGCCATACTGTAACTTAAAATATCTTAATAGATAACCCTTAGCAAGAGTTTTACTCAGAATCTATATAGAGATCTACCCAAAATAAAGAGTTTTGACACTTAAATGGAAAACATACTTATGCTAAATAGAAAACCAATTGAAAGCAAATTGCACAAAATGACATTTCAAAACTTATTTTACACCAATTAAGGAAGGGCAAAACAAGACATAAGAAAATGAATTCTAGTATATACCTTACTAGTGTGAAGAGGTAAACTGTTTTGATGTTTCCAAGATTTCACATACATGTAACCTTGTTTAATATTTTCTGATGATGATATTCGATGGTCATTAATAAATTATCTTCCACATGACTCTTAATAGATGTATTTATTCTTCAATTGTTCACTAAATGTATAACTCTCAATTAAAAATTATGTTTATGATTTATACATCTCAAAGTTCAAATAGTCCAGAATTGGAATGCAGTTCTGGCTTGAGAAAGATAGGAGGATGACATTGAGAAATATGTATTTTTCACAATATTGGTAACTTTCCAGTTCTTTCAATGGGCAATGGTTTCGCAGCAGCTTATTTTAACTGCAGTTAACTATGCTAAATAATGTATATTCCATATATATATAAATAATTTTGTATGAATCAAATATCACGCAAATTGTTTTAAAAGAACATATTTTCCGTAAAAGTCATATTACAAAATAGGAGCTTTCCTTCTTTCATTTACTTTAATTTTTTCTCCCCAAATATTTTAATTGGTTTAGATGTTCAACATGTTTATTTAGCAGTGATTTATAGGCCAGATATTGTTCTAAGCATTGAGGATCAAAGCAAATATAAATGTAACAGAAACCGACATGAATAAAACAGAAATGGCCTCTGCCCTCTTGGAGCTTACAGTCTAGTCGTGAGCACCTAAAAGCAGGGCAATATGGTAATTCTTTATAAGCCTGGTATCTCCCAGGGTGTGTTGCACTTACAAGAACCTCAGTAATATTCATTGATGATACTGATAATGTTTGCCTCACCTGCAGATCTCCTTTATGGGTAGAAGAAAGATTCTTCACATTATAAGAAGATAAATTTTACCATTTAAAATAGGCTTCATACAGCAACAAAATCCCTTTCCTACTAGATTCCCAAGAGTCACTTGGAATCTCATCCTTTCGGGGACTCTCGATAGCTCTCTTTCTGAAATAATCATCATTGCAACAAGTTTTCAGGTAGAGGCAAGGAGTTGTGGATATTTGTAAATAATGTTTATTCACATGCAGAAATTTTCAAATGACAGAGTGTTTGTTCTCTCACCCTATACCCTGCAAGTTTTACGTGGTTCTTCTTTTATCAACTTTACTGTAATAAAATTTGGCAGTTGCTAATGTATTAACAGCAGAACAAGGGAAGGAGTACAAAACAGTTTACCCACTGGTTACGTGTTCTGAAAATAACTCAGTTCATGCAATCACTACTCATTTTCTTCAATGAAAACAATTTTTTTTCAAATTAATAAAAAAACTTTGAGACACCAATTGCATTGAATCTCACAGGAAAATGTTCTGTGAAAGTCTCTTTAACATACAACTGCTGTTCTTAGTTGATTTTTTCAGGTAGCACAAAATTTTAAACAGAGATTAGAGCTTAAAAGTTTCAAAGACCGGGCTTTTCAATATGGCATATTACAATTTGAAAAATGCTTTTAATAATAAAGAAGTCGGAAACCTTACCTTAATAAAAAAATGCTATAATGCAGTTTTGCCTTCCAAAATTCTAGTAGCAGAAAGATGACTATTTTTGTTTTAGAGTCTCATGATTAACAATGCAAGTTTGAAGTAGTTCTCTTACTGTTATATGGTTGATCAACTAAATATGAATGTTAACAAATAGTTATCTAGGCATTCTGCTGATATATGATCAATGATCATTCAGCGGTTAGCACTGAACACATCACACTGAAGAGCGTCTTCTGGATTTTTTATAATATGTTTGCTTTTATTTTGATGGGGTCAGAAAGTCTAGGCTCTTTGACAGAAGTTGCAGACTCATTTTATGTACATGTGTGTTGGTTTGTAATTGTTATGTACCTTAGAAAAGACCATGTTCTTCTAATGCATTCCTGCAAGTACAGACCCGTTGTAGGTGGAATCTTTTGGTTACGTTATTTCAATTGAGATGTGATCCACCCCATTTAAGGTGGGTCTTGATCTTTTATAAGAAAGTAAAAGCCCAGAGAAGCTAAGAGATGAAATTAAGATAAATATAGAGAAATGTCCCAGAGAAGTTGAGAGACAAGGACATGCCCACAGAAGGTCAAAGAAGTCACTGGAACCAGAAGCTGAAAGCAACAAAACCCAGGAGAGAAGGCACAGATGTCAGTCATGTGTTTTCCCATGTAACAGAGGTGTCCCAGATGCCAGCAGCCTTTCTTTAGGCATCGTCCTACTGATGCTTAACTTGGACATTTTTGCAGCCTTAGAATTGTATATTTGTAAGCCAATAAACCCCCATTGTAAAGTCAATCCATTTCTGCTATATTGCATTTCTGTAGCTTTAGCAAACTGAAACAGTGTGCTTTTCTTGGAGATTTATATGGCTTTCATCAGATTCTCAAAGGTGTTGATGACCAAAGAAAGGTCTCCTAAGACCTTAGGAGAAAATAATTACCACTCACCTTCTATAGTGTCTGGTGCATAGAATGAATTCAACAAACATTGCTGAGTGAGTCTTAGATGAATAATCTTTTCCTACTGTATCACTGAACTTTTTAATACTTTCATCAAATGTAAGTGTTGAGAAGGAAAGAAAAATCAGAAAAAAAAGACAAATCAAGGCTGAGTGACTGCTTACTGTATGCAGGACAGCGGTGCAAGTGGTGGAAAGGATTTTTTTTTAAAGATAATCTCTGTTTTTGAGGAACTTATGATCTAATTGGAATGATAAAAGATCCACAATTATAATGCAAGACAATCAACAAAAGGGAAAAGGTAGTCGATGTATCATAAAATATATACTAGAACTTTTGAAGGTGATAGACTCTGGGTGAAAAACATTTCCCAGATTTGAAGGATTTTTTATACATACAGGGTTTATTTTTACATCTACAATCAGGAAAACATCAGAACTATAAAACGTATGGAGAAGTGGAATAGGAGAGATTGGAATAAATTAA
>PVIY010061204.1:0-11327 GCA_004026745.1 Myrmecophaga tridactyla | reverse complement strand
TTTGAGAATCCTCCTCAGCCTTAGGTGGCCCATGCCTGAGATTTTCTTCCTGCCAGTCCTAATGTTGCTGCCTCAGCATTTTCTCTTGTCCAGCAGAATAATGGCATTGCATACACATTCTTCATTCATACCCCAACCGGAACCAGAAGCAGCAAAGTGAATGTCATGGGAGATATTAGATTTAGGGGTGGCTGTTGGGAATCCTGTTTTCTCATCATTAGTACAAGTGTAACTATTGAGATAGCCAAATTAGAGGGCTTTCGTCATCACAGCACTGAGACCAATGGAGTTTATGTTTTGGTGGGGATTTCAGAAGTCCCATCCAGAAATTTGCTTACCTCTATCTCTGAGCCCAGCTTCCATAAGCATTGTCACTACCAAAGGAGGAGATGAGTCTCTCTAAACTGGCACATGTGCACTCCAAATAACAGGATTAGCAAGTTTGGATCACTAGGTCCTGGTCTGATTTCACCCTATTGTCTCAACCCAACAGGGGAAAAGGTTGTGGTGTCAACCATTATTTCAATATTCCCTGTAGAGAAATAAGGATGCAGTACTTATTCAGAGCTACAGGGGAAAGTTAGCTGAAGGGCTGCATATACCAGGCAAACCAGGAAAGTTCAGCATCTGGGAACCCTCAGAGAAGCTTTGTCTCTCTTCCTGATTCCTTCTCCAGGGCACTTTAGAGCCCGTCTGCTCCCCTTTGTGGGTCCCTGCCTCTTTTCAGTTGGGAAGGACTGAATTAGGAAATTCCTCCTCAGGGCAGCCCTCCTCTCAGAATTTGACCTCCAGATAAAAGCAACATGAGACAATGAAAAGAGTCTAAAACACTGCACAGGCTGTGACAAATGCCCGCCAGCTTCAATACCTGGGAGAGGGAGCCTTTGTTCCTGTGAAGTAGAGTGATAGCCAAGATCCTGTAAATAAGGAAACTCCAATACAACTAACAATTAGAGGCCCAGGACACAACAGAGGCCCAGAAAGATAGAGAAGACACTTCAAACTGCATCCACCTTAGGGAGACCTTCCTGAAAGGAGGGCTGAAGTTAAAAAAAAATGTGCCTTTTCACTGGCTAGTAATAAATCCAGGAGGTAGACTTCCCAGCTAGTAACCCCAGAGATAACATTTTAAAATACTAAAGTATACAGTATACAAGAAAATATTGCAAGACAATGAAACAGGAAATAATGGCCCATCCAAAGGAATAAGAAAAACAAATAGAAAACACCAACGAAGAAGATGAGAATGTGGGTAAACTGAACAAAGACTTCCAGAAATTGATCTTTAAAAATGCCCAAGGAGATGAAAGAAAGGATGGAGAAAGAACTACAGGGTATCAGGATAACAATGAATGGACACTATGAGAGTCTAAGTAAAGAGATAGACATTTTAAAAAGGAAGCAATCTGAACTTCTGGAGTTGAGGGTCACAATAATTGAAGGAAAATATCCAGGAGGTATTCAAGAGTGGAATGCAGCTGGCAAAAGAAAGACTCAGTGAGCTGGAACACAAAACACTTGAAAAGAGTCAGGATGAGGAGCAGAAAGAAAAAAGAAATATTAACAGTGAAAATAGCCTAAGACAGCTATAGGACATCATCAAGCACACAATTTGTGTATTTTGGAAATCCCAGAAGTAGAAAATAGGGAAAGATGGGTGGAAAGAATCGTCATGGTGTATTAATTAGGGCTCTCTAGAGAAACAGAATCAACAGGGAACACTTGCAAATACAAAATTTATAAAAGTATCTCACGTGACCGCAGGAATGCAGAGTCCAAAATCTGCAGGGCAGGCTGTGAAGCCGATTACTCCGATGAAGGGTCTGGATGAACTCCACAGGAGAGGCTCACCAGCCAAAGCAGGAATGGAACTTGTCTCCTCTGAATCTTCCTTAAAAGGCTTCCCATGATTAGGTTAAGCATCACTCATTGTAGAAGACACTCCCCTTTGGTTGATTGCAAATGGAATCAGCTGTGGATGCAGCTGACGTGATCATGATCTAATTCTATGAAATGTCCTCATTGCAACAGACAGGCCAGCACTTGCCCAACCAGATAAACAGGTACCACAACGTGGCCAAGTTGACACATGTCCTTAACCATGACAGTCCACCCCTTGTCAGCTTGGCACCTATATATATACCACCTTAAAACATACTTAATTTCCAAATGAAAACAAATAAGCACACATTATTTTCTTTTACCTGACAATACTCAACTGTCCTGCATATAACTGGAAACACGTTAAATCCCTCCAGAATAAGGTGCAAATCCTTGGGCAACATTCATTCTTTAACTTGACACCTTACAACTTAAATAGTATAACATGAACAAAACAGCTTATAGTCCTCGTTTCTGTAACTGATCATGTGGTCGAAGTTCATATTTATCACTACCTTCTTCCACTACACATTCCATGTTCCCTTTACCCTCAGCAAGCACTTCAGCTGGCCGTGGTTCTTTGCCTGGTGGGGTGACCCAAACCTTCATTCCTGAAGTTTCAGAGCCATTAGTAGTCCTATCTGGATTGCGTTGTTGCAGTTTTCCATTGATTTTAATCACAGGGCATGGTAGTACTAAAAGACGCCCTAGGGGATCTCCTATATTCCAAGAAAACTCTTCTTCACCTCCATTATGTAGTTGAAGTCCTACTTCCTCCTGACAGTCAGGGTCAGTTACCCCAGACAATAGTAATCCCCTTCTTGGCTTGTTGATCCAGTGGCATAAGTAGCCCAAAGTGACCAGGTGGCAGTCTTAACTTCCAGTTCAGTGGAATCATTGTTGTTTCTCTTGGTGGAAGCACTCCCCATTTTGGAACTAAAACCTGTAAACCAGCAGAGCTCAGGGTAGCAGGGACAGGAAGCAAAAATTTTCCTAGTGGATCCGTAGGGGTAATAGTGAGTGGTACCACACCCATTTCCACCCCTTGGTTCCTGGACCCATGCATCCTGGCTATGGGAGAAAGAGCACCATACAGTGGATGCTGATTCAGAGCATACACAGCTTCCTGAAGAACATTACCCCAGCCTTTCAAGGTATTGCCACCTAGTTGGCACCATAATTGAGTCTTCAAAAGGCCATTCCACTGTTCTATCAATCCAGCTGCTTCTGGATGATGGGGAACATGGTAAGACCAGAGAACTCCATGAGCATGTGCCCATTCCCGCACTTCATTTGCTGTGAAGTGTGTTCCTTGATCAGAAGCAATGCTGTGTGGAATACCATGACGATGGATAAGGCATTCTGTAAGCACACAGATGGTAGTTTTGGCAGAAGCATTGCATGCAAGGAAAGCAAACCCATATCCAGAGTATGTGTCTATTCCAGTTAGAACAAATCGCTGCCCCTTCCATGAAGGGAGTGGTCCAATGTAATCAACCTGCCACCATGTAGGTGGCTGGTCACCTTGAGGAATGGTGCCTTATCGGGGCCTGAGTGTGGGTCTCTGCTGCAAGCAGATTGGGCACTCTGCAGTGACTGTAGCCAGGTCAGCCTTGGTGAGTGGAAGTCCATGTTGCTGAGCTCATGCATAACCTCCATCCCTACCACCATGACCACTTTGTTCATGAGCCCATTGGGCAATGACAGGAGTTGCTGGGGAAAGAGGCTGATTGGTATCCACAGAATGGGTCATCTTATCCACATGATTATTAAAATCTTCCTCTGCTGAAGTCGCCATCTGGTGTGCATTCACATGGGACACAAATATCTTCATGTTTTTAGCTCACTCAAAAAGGTCTATACACATACTTCTTCCCCAGAACTCTTTGTCACCAATTTTCCAATTATGGTCTTTCCAAGTCCCTGACCATACAGCCAAACCATTAGCAACAGCCCATGAATCAGTATACAAATGCACCTCTGGCCAATTTTCCTTCCAAGCAAAATGAACAACCAGGTGCACTGCTCGAAGTTCTGCCCACTGGGAGGATTTCCCCTCACCACTGTCCTTCAAGGACGCCCCAGAAATGGGTTGTAATACTGCAGCTGTCCACTTTTGGGTGGTACCTGCATATCGTGCTGAACCATCTGTAAACCGGGCCTGAGTTTTCTCTTCCTCAGTAATTTACTGTAAGGAACTCCCCAGGAGGCCATAACTCTGGTCTGGGAAAGAGAAAGTAATATGGCAGGAGTGGAAACCATGGGCATTTGTGCCACTTCTCCATGTAACTTACTTGTGCTTTCAGGACCTGCTCTGGCTCTATCTCGTATATACCATTTTCATTTTACAATAGAGTGTTGCTGTGCACGCCCAACTTTATGGCTTGGTGGGTCAGACAACACCCAGATCATGATAGGCAACTCAGGTCTCATGGTAACTTGGTGGTCTATAGTTAAGCGTTCAGTCTCTACTAAGGCCCAGTAGCAGGTCAAAAGCTGTTTCTCAAAAGGAGAGTAGTTATCTGCAGCAGATGGAAAGGCTTTGCTCCAAAATCCTAAGGGTCTGCATTGTGATTCTCCTATAGGGGCCTGCCAAAGGCTCCAGACAGCATCTCTATTTGCCACTGACACTTCCAGCACCATTGGATCTGCTGGATCATATGGCCCAAGTGGCAGAGCAGCTTGTACAGCAGACTGGACCTGTCACAGAGCCTCCTCTTGTTCAGGTCCCCACTCAAAATTAGCAACTTTTCTGGTCACTCCATAAATGGGCTGGAGTAGCACACCCAAATGAGGAATACGTTGTTGCCAAAATCCAAAAACACCAACTAGGCGTTGTGCCTCTTTTTTGGTCTTAGGAGGGGCCAGAAGCAGCAACTTCTCCTTCACCTTAGAAGGGATATCTTGACATGCCCCACACCACTGGACATCTAGAAATTTCACTGAGGTGGACGGTCCCTGTATTTTTTGGATTTATCTCCCATCCTCTGACACGCAAATGCCTTACCAGGAAATCTAGAGTAGTTGCTACTTCTTGCTCACTAGGTCCAATCAACATGATATCATCAATATAATGGACCAGTGTGATGTCTTGTGGGAGGCAGAAATGATCAAGGTCTCTGCAGACAAGATTATGACATAGGGCTGGAGAGTTGTTATACCCCTGAGGTAGGACAGTGAAAGTATATTGCTGACCTTGCCAGCTGAAAGCAAACTGTTTCTGGTGGTCCTTACTAATAGCTATTGAGAAAAAAGCATTTGCCAGATCAATAGCTGCATACCAGGTACCAGGAGATGTACTTATTTGCTCAAGCAATGATACCACATCTGGAAGAGCAGCTGCAATTGGAGTTACCACCTGGTTGAGCTTATGATAATCCACTGTCATCCTCCAAGACCCATCTGTTTTCTGCGCAGGCCAAATAGGAGAGTTGAATGGGGATGTGGTGGAACTCACCACCCCTGCATTTTACAAGTCCTTAAGAGTGGCAGTAATCTCTGCAATCCCTCCAGGAATCCGGTATTGCTTCTGATTTACTATTTTACTCAGTAGGGGCAGTTCTAGTGACTTCCACTTGGATTTTCCCACCATTATAGCCCTCACTGCACGAGTTAGACCCAATGTGGGGATTCTGCCATTTGCTCCGTATGTCTGTACCAATTATACATTCCAGAACTGGGGAAATAACTACAGGATGGGTCCAGGGGCCCACTGGACCCACTGTGAGACAGACCTGGGCTAAAACTCCATTGATCACCTGGCCTCCATAAGCCCCCACTCTGACTGGTGGTCCAGAATGATGTTTTGGGTCCCCTGGAATTAATGTCACTTCTGAACCAATGTCTAATAATCCCCAAAATATCTGATCATTTCCTATTCCCCAATGCACAGTTACCCTGGTAAAAGGCCGTTGGTCTCCTTGGGGAAGGCTTGGAGGAAGATTAACAGTATAAATCTGTGGCAGTATAACAGGTTTCTCCCCCAAAGGGACCTGGCCTCCCCTTCACTCAAGGGGCTCTGGGTCTGTCAACTGTTTCAAGTCTGGAAATTGATTAAGGGGCCTTGACTCTGTGTTTTTGTAATTCAGGTTAGACTTCTGTTCACCTGACTTAGAACTCTTTTCTTTATACTGCTCAAACAAAAATTTAGTAGACTGCCCTTCTGTTGTATTTCTAGGTACCCCAGGATTTACTAGCCAATGCCACAAATCTCTGCATGTCATATAATTTTGATGCCTGCTTTGAGTTTGCTGTCTATTATAATAACCACTTCTACCCTGTCTTTGGTGATTAAGTGCTCCCACCTGGCTTCTGCCAACTCAGGATCCTGTCATCCCCATTGTGTTTAAGGATTTCAGCTCAGTGACAACATTTCCTACAGTAATATCTGACCTACAGAGAAGTGCAACCACAGAGCTCTTTAGGGATGATGGTGCTAGTCTCACAAATTTATTTCTCACTGTTCTGGTAAAAGGTGCATCCTCCGGACATTTCTGGGGTGTAAGAGCAGGCTCTGCATGATAAATCCACTCTAACATTCCAATCTCTCTAAGCCTCTGGATCCCCTCATCTACATTAGACCAGGGCAGTTCTGGCATTTCAACCTCAGGTAATGTTGGCCACCTTTTAATCCATGTTTCAAACAACCATCCAAACTAACTGTTAATACCTTTTCTAACCGCTCGAGTTATAACACTGAATGCAGAATCTCTGCTTAGTGGGCCCATATCAATAAATTCAGCCAGATCCAGCCTTATATTCCTCCCACCACCATCCTACACCTCTAAAATCCATTCCACACATATTCCCCTGATTTCTGTCTATATAAATTGGAAAACTCACACAGTTCTTTTGGAGTATAACATACCTTCTCATGTGTGCTACTTTGTACCTCACCTTTAGGGGCCTGTTGGGACTTTGGTGTAGTTATAGGTCTGGAAGAAATGAGGGGTGGTGGGGGTGGGTCATGAAAAGAATTAGAAATATCTTCCAAGCCATTTGCTTCAGGGCCTTCATTTGCAGTTTCATCTGGTGAAACAGGATTAATCACTCTAGGTATAATCCCTTCAGGAGGAGGTTGGGTGGCCAACTCCTCAAGGCAGGCTGGAGGTGGGTCAGTTATGCCCTCAGGGAAAACTATTACAGGGTTATCTAGAGAAGACTCAGCATGATCTAGGGTTTCAACCTCACCCCTGACATCATTATCAATCCATATGTCACCATCCCATTTTTCAGGGTCCCACTACTTTCCAATCAATGTCCTCACTTTAACAGCAGACAACATGCAAGATTGAGATTTAAGTTTGTTGTAAAGTTTCTACTCTAACAATAAGATTCTGAGTCTGATTTTCAGAGATCTCAAGTCTATGGCTACAGAAAATAAGATTTTCCTTCAGGATACTCATAGAAATGTCTACATCTTTCAGACGGCACTTAAGCTTCTTGTTTGAAGCCTTAAGCCCATCCCTTTCACCCCTTAATGTAACCAGTGTATCTAACAACAACCTACCAAAATCTCTATATCTCCTATTTCTACAAAACTCTGTAAAGGTGTCAAAAACATTATCCCCCAGAGTCTGGCTTCATACAAGTGAAGCATTAGGAGAATCCAATGATGATTTTTTGACTATCTCTTTGGCCAACTCACTCCATGGATTGGGAGTGTCATTCTGATTACAGGAATCAGAGTCCTTAGTGTCTCTGAGTCCAGTCAGAGTAGAAAACCATTCATAAAAACCCATTTTTAAGATTCTGTTTCTTAAGAACCACTCCTGGTACCAAGATGTATTAGTTAGGGCTCTCTAGAGAAACATAATCAACCATGAACACTTGCAAATATAAAATTTATAAAAATGTCTCATATGGACACAGGTATGCAGAGTCCAAAATCTGTAGGGCAGGCTGTGAAGCCGATGACTCTGATGGAGGGTCTGGATGAACTCCACAGTGTTGTGGGGCGCACCAAAGGAGAGACCACACAAATCAAAACTGCAAGCCAATTTGGAGTCTTTATTAGCCGACCAGCGACTGCCTCAGAAACCTCCAAGAAAGAGGATTCAGAGAGCAGCCCCTAGAGGTTTTCAAGGTGTGCTTATAAAGGCTAAAATCATGCTGTGGTTTTTTTACAGTTGCTAGCAAGCAAGCGGATCATAGAAGCAGAAGAATGCCGTTTGCCACTGCCAAAACATATCCCATTCCCACAGTTTCTTTCTTTTTTTTTTAACATGGGCAGGCACCAGGAATCGAACCCAGGTCCTCGGGCATGGCAGGCAAGCATTCTTACCTGCTGAGCCACTGTGGCCCGCCCCCCACAGTTTCTTAACATTGGTTATTGTTTAACTCTCGGGGACATTCTGCCCCAATGGTGGTGACTTTCCCTGCTTGGGCCTGATTGATTGCTCCTGCTTGGGCCTGATTAATTGCTCCTGGCCCTCCACATTCCCCACTGATTTTATGAGAGAATCAAATCATTGTTTCTTCATTTTGATTATAAACCTGTTGATATTGGGTTCTAAGGACTAATAGTTTAACTGTTTGTATTTTGCACATATGAGGTTAGACGGTTGATTATACAGGGTCCAAACATAATAATAAGCTTAATAATATGAGAATTAGGGGCCCTGCTATGGTGGACAAGAGCATGGTCAGCCATGGGGATCAGGAAAATAAGTTTTCATGTCACTGGCAGGGGTCCTGTCCACCGGGTCTCCAAGGTGGCTGGCTGAAGCTTCTTTATCCAAACCAGGTTTCCAGGCTGCACCTGAAATAGATCTTTTTTAGGGGCAGGATTTGTTGGTCCTGGATGGGCTGCCTTCACCAGTTTTCTGGGTAGTATATTGCAGGGCCTGTAATGATTTTAGAAGAGAATGGTTATTTAATTCAGCTATTTTCCCCCCAATTTTGGGATTAGTGGAGGTGGTCGTTTAAACATGATTTTATATAGGGTAATTCCCTTAACATAGGGAGTATATCTAGTCTTTAGGAGGGCAAATGGAAGGAGACTCACCCAGTTTTCACCAGTCTTGAGCTTTAGTTTATTTAAAGTTTCTTTGATTGTTCTATTCATTCACTCAACCTGTCCTGAACTCTATGGTTTATAAATACAATGTAACCTTCATTTGATATTTAATACTTTTGCTAATAATTGAGTAATCTGGGCAATGAATGCTGGCCCACTGTTGGACCCCATTGCAGTCTGGAGGCCAAATCGGGGGACAATTTTGGAAACTAGTTTTTTTACTACTATTTGTGCTGTCTCAGTTCTGGTAGGAAATGCCTCAGTCCATCCAGAGAAGGTGTCGATGAAGACTAACAGGTATTTGTATCCATATAGGCCAGGTAATATTTCCATGAAGTTTACTTCCCACTGCTCTCCTGGGGCTTGTCCCCTCAGCCTGGTTCCTGGAGGTATTTCTTTCCCTTGGCTGGAATTTACCTGGGCACAGATGTGGCATCTGGACAACACCTACTGGGCTTATTGCTGCAATCAGGGAATGCAGTAATCTCTCTGTAAAAGTTCAGTTAGTTTTGTACTGCCCAGATGTGTACTTTGGTGAACCTGGGCAACCAAATTGTGCCCCAGGTGCTCTGGCACTAGGATTCTTCCGTCTGGGAGAATTTTCCAACCATCCGGAACTGTTCTGGTGCCCAGAGTTTCACCCAGTTTAATTTCTTCCCTGGTATATTCTGGAGGGCTCAGCAGCACTCATCCTGGTAAAACAGGAAGTATCTGCAGTGTCCCCACTGGTTTTTGGGCAACTTCTTTTGCTGTTTTATCAGTCAGGACATTTCCTTTGGCAATTTGAGTTTTAACAGTCTGATGTCATATGCAATGTATAACAGCTGCCCTTTTTAGCAACCAGATAGCCTCTAGCAAGGTGAGTATTTCTGGTACATTTTTTATTTCCTTTCCCCCTGATGTCAAAAGGCCCCATTCCTGATATAGTGCCCCACGGACATGCGCAGTTGCAAAGGGGTACCAGCTGTCCTTGTAGATGTTGACAACCTTTCCTTTTCCCCACCTTAGGGCTTGGGTCAGAGCTATTAGTTCGGCCTTCTGGGCTGAAGTCCCATGTCCTAGAGCCTGAGCCCATATGACCCAGTCCACACTTACCACCGCTGCCCACACATACCTGATACCCTCTAAGACATAACTGCTTCCATCTGTATATAATTCTTTATCAGGATTTGGCCAGGGGTTGTCGGTGAGGTCAGCCCTCAGGTTCGTGAGAGATTCCAAAATATCGTGACAGTCATGGATGGGCTCGGACGGGTCATCATCTGGAAGCAAGTGGCAGGGTTAAGGGCTGCCATTTTTAAGAAGTGAATTCTTGGGGGATCCAGCAGCAGTACCTGTTATCGGGTTATCCAAACGTTTGAGAGCCATCTCTCAGGCGGACTCCTTAGTAATTTTTCCACTGAATGTGGGGCCACTATATGTAAGTCCTGTCCCAGTATTAATTTAGATGCTTCTTTCACTAAAATGGCTGTGGCAGCAATGGCTCGGAGGCATCTTGGCCACCTGGCCACCACATAGTCTAGTCTTTTAGACAGGTAGGCAACCGGCCTTTTTCATGGTCCGAGTGTCTGAGTGAGGACTCCTTTTGCTATTCCTTGGGTTTCAGCAACGTGTAGCTGAAAAGGTTTGGACAGGTCTGTCAAGGTTAAGGCGGGAGTGCACACAAGTGTTTGTTTCAGCATTTTGAAAGCTTTGTGCTCAATCTCAGCCCATGTTAGGGCTTCCTCCTTTCCCCCTGTGCTGATGTACAGGGGTTTGGCTATTTCTGCAAACACAGGAATCCAGAGCCGGCAATATCCAACTGCTCCTAAGAATTCTCACACCTGCCTTTTTGTTTTTGGTTGGGGTATTTTTAGGTTAGCTTCAACCCTATTAGAAGACAGAGCTCTCTTCCCCCCTTTTAATTCATACCCTAAGTACGTTAC
Source organism: Myrmecophaga tridactyla (assembly GCA_004026745.1). Classification (NCBI taxonomy): domain Eukaryota; kingdom Metazoa; phylum Chordata; class Mammalia; order Pilosa; family Myrmecophagidae; genus Myrmecophaga; species Myrmecophaga tridactyla. The sequence continues at coordinate 503 of PVIY010061204.1, read as the reverse complement.
AATCTGACAGGTTACTAGCTGCCAGTAGGAGGTCATCCACATATTTTAGGATGGTTATCTCTGGATGTGCTTGTCTAAAATGAGCCAGATCCTGGCTTAAGGCCTCATCGAACAGGGTGGGAGAATTTTTGAAACCTTGTGGCAACCGAGTCCAGGTTAATTGTCCAGAGAACCCCCACTCTGTGTCAGCCCATTCAAAAGCAAAGATGGGTTGACTCACCATGGCCAGGGGAAGAAAAGAAGGCATCCTTTAAGTCCAGAACAGTGTAGACCTGCTGACTGGGAGGTAACAGGCTCAAAAGCGTATATGGATTAGGCACAGTGGGGTGAATAGTTTTAATTCTTTTGTTTACCTCTCAGAGATCTTGCAGTGGCCAGTAATTGTCAGTCCTGGGGTTTTGGACCGGGAGAAGGGGGGTGTTCCAGGCTGAATGGCAGGGGACCAGAATACCTGCCTCCAGGAGTCTTTTGATATGGACTGCAATGCCTCTTTTAGCCTTTAA
>PVIY010061203.1:0-11326 GCA_004026745.1 Myrmecophaga tridactyla | reverse complement strand
TTTCAGGCAGTTCCCTCCAGCCTCTCTGCTACATCTTGAACAACAAGGTGATATCTACTTAATGCATAAGAATAACCTCCAGGATAACCTCTCGACTCTGTTTGGGATCTCTCAGCCATTGACACTTAGTCTCATTTCACTCTTCCCCCTTTGGTCGAGAAGGTTCTCTCAATCCCTTGATGTTAATTCTCAGCTCATTAGGCAGATCAAATTTACCTTAACCTAGGGAAAGTAGATATGCTTAGTAAGTTCTAGGGACTAGCAGCATCAGTGTTACCTGGGAGCTTGTTAAAAATGTGGAATCCCAGGGTCTGTCTTATTCCTACTGATTTGTATTTTAACAAGATTCTCCAGGTACCTAAAATTTGATGTTAAAGACAGTAACAAAAAATTTGAGATGTACTGGGTGAAACTATAGATTTTATAACAAAGTAAGAGGATTCTCATTTTCCAGGTGCATTTTTAAAAATGGGTTTAATTCTTGCCTGGATGAATGAAGTTTTATGTATTTTGAGTATTTATGCCCTTCCTGACAACTGTCAAGTAGGAGAGTAAGAGTGTAAGGGTAAATTCTAAGGGTAGGGTAAATTCAGCCTAAGTAAAAGCACCATAAATATGAAACTGATGAGACTTCAAGCAAGGAAAGCAAAGTAGGAACCACTATGGAAACACTGTGGGTTATGTACAGCCCACACCTTCCCCCACTCCCTAACTGCTTTTCTTTTCTAAAAAGGAAAGTATACCAGCTCATCTTTCTGGCACTGAATTCTAGAATGTTTTATCAGATTGATCTTTAAGATGACTTTGAACAACAATGGATTGTTAGGAGTTTTAAATTAAATGAAGGAAGCATAGTAAATGGTTGTTTTTTATTTCTGCCTTTTATGAGTATGTAAAGTTAAAGTGACAGTCCATAAAAATAATCCTGGGGAGACCAGGGAAAAATAAATCTAAGGATTTGAATTCATGCATGAATATCATTTAATCATTCAACAAATGTTTATCAAATGCCTCCTATGTGCCAGTATGATTCCAGGGACTAGAGATAGAGCAACAATGAAAAAGAAATCCTTGCCCCCACAGGACTCAGTCTAGTGAGGATTCAGCCAATAAACAAGCACACACATATGTAGTAAAACTTGTGGTATAGATAAGTGTATGAAGAAAAATAAAACAAGAGAAGGGTATCGAAAATGGCAGTTTAAGGGACGCATGCAGGGATGTGCTGCTTTTACATGGAGTTGACACCTGTGAAGAGTCTTTGGCATTAAGCTAAATTTATTCCCCTAGACTAATTTTTTTTCCCTACAGTTACACTTGTTGCAGCTAGGTTTTAGAATAGACATTTCTCTGAAATATGTGCAGGTATTTTTTGATTCAAAGAATTACATGCAACTTAAGTGCCTGGCGTATAGCTGTTCTTAAATAAAAATTGGAATGCTTCCTAGTAAACGTTAAGATGTTTTACTTAAAAAAATCAAAATGACTTGTATCCTGCCATGAGCATGTAGGCAGGAAAGAAAAGACAAAAATGGAAGTAAATTCGGTGACCTTTAGATGATATTTTAAAGTTCTTTCTTTTATTCCTTTTTCATATTATTGTGACTTTTGGATTCTCTGAAAGTGTTGAAATCCACAGTATGAGGGTTTGAATAGAGAAATGGTTTCCTTACTCTGTGGCTTATGTAATAATCCAAATGGATATGGCTTATTATAACTAAGGGACTTTCAGACTAGTGGGTTCTTAAGTGATTTGTTAAATTTCTCCCCACTGTGTTGTATTTTTTTTTAACTTTGGCTAAATGGATGCTACATACTTGCAAATGCTGTTATTTCCAAATAAAATAATTTATTTGAAATTTATTTTTAAGATGTTTCCCCCTTCCAGATGTTCAATTTCATACTTACCAACAAACCAACCAAGATCCAACCAAGATCAGTTTTAATACAGGAGAAGTATGTGCTTATAGTAGAGTTACTTTTGTGCTTTGCTATGCTACAAGTGAGCTGGATAAGTTATACTCCATGCGAGAGTATAATCAAGTATAAGTCTTTTTATTTTTTATTTTTTTAAATACCAAAAAAGACAAAGCAAATGCAAACATTCCTGTTTTTTTTTAATTTTTTAATTTTATTTTTTTAAATACCAAAAAATACAAAGCAAATTCAAACATTCGTATTTTGATCATTCCGTTCTACATATATAATCAGTAATTCACCATATCATCACATAGTTGCATATTCGTCATCATAATCATTTCTTGGAACATTTGCATCTATTCAGAAAAAGAAATAAACCGAAAACAGAAAAAAAATTTATACATACCATACCCCTTACCCTTCCCTTTCATTGATCATTAGCATTTCAAACTAAAATTTATTTTAACATTTGTTCCCCCTATTATTTATTTTTATTCCATATGTTCCACTTGTCTGTTGACAAGGTAGATAAAAGGAGCATCAGACACAAAGTTTTCATAATCACACAGTCAAAATGGACATTTTGGAAACAGCCACAATGTCCATCAACAGACGAGTGGCTAAACAAACTGTGATATATACATACAACAGAATATTATGCAGCTATAAGACAGAATAAAGTTTTGAAGTATGTAACAACATGGATGGACCTTGACATTATGCTGAGTGAGATTAGCTAGAAACAAAAGGACAAATACTGTATGGTCTCACTGATACCAAGTGTAATTCTTGATATTAGTTTGTAAAGAAAGTCACATGTATGAAAGAAAGTAATGTGAAAAATAGCTTTCAACAGCTTTATAGATATCATTCACATACCATAAAGTTTACCCATTTAAAGTATATGGTTCAGTGAAGTTTTTTGTTGGTTTGTGTTTTGTATATATTCCTGGGGTGGTGCAGTTAATACCACAGTGTACTCTTAGAACATTTTCATCCCTTCAAAAAAAAAAAAAAAAACCCTCTACCTCTAGGAAGATATTCCCCATTCCCACTTCCTAGGAAACCCTAATCTACTTCCTTTCTCTAGAATTTGTCCATTCAGGACATTTCATGTAATGGAATCATATAATATGTGGTCTTTTGTGACTGGTTTCTTTTCCTTAGTATAATATTTTGAAGGGTCACCTATGTTGTAACATGCATCAATAGTTCATTCTTTTTTATTGCCGAATAATATTCCATTGCATGGATACAGCAAACTTTATATATTAATCAGTTAGTGGACATTTGGATTGTTTCTACCTTTTTGCTATTGTGAATAAGCTTCTGTGAACATTCTCATACAATAAGTATCTGTTCGAGGCCCCTACATTCATTTCTCTGTGGTATATACCTAGGAGTGATATTGCTGGGTTATATGGAAATTCTGTGTTTAGCCTTTTGGGGCACTGCCAGACTATTTTACAAAACAGCTGCACCATTGTACATTTCCACCAGTAGCATAATCTCCAATTTCTCCACAACCTCACAACACTTGTTATTATCTCACTCTTTTTTTCTTTTTTCGTTTGTTTTTTTTTTAACTTTTTTATTAATTAAAAAAATTAACAAAACATTAAAATATCATTCCATTCTACATATACAATCAGTAGTTCTTAATATCATCACATAGTTGCATATTCATCATTTCTTAGAACATTTTCATCGATTTAGAAAAAGAAATAAAAAGACAACAGAAAAATAAAACGATAATAGAGAAAAAAAGATTATACATACCATACCCCTTACCCCTTGCTTTCATTTACCACTAGCATTTCAAACTAAATTTATTTTAATATTTATTCCCCCTATTATTTATTTTTATTCCATATGTTCTACTCTTCTGTTGATATAGTAGCTAAAAGGAGCATCAGACACAAGGTTTCCACATTCACAGAGTCTCATTGTGAAAGCTATATCATTGTTCTTATCTCTATCTTTTTTTAAAAAATCATGAGCAAACTGGTAGTTCTGGTTTTGGTTTGCATTTCTCTATTGGCTAATGATATTGAGTATATTTTCATGTGCTTATTGGCCATTTGTATATCTTCTTTGGAGAAATGTCATTTCAAATTCTTTGCTCAGAAAATGGCTTTTCAACTAAACCAAAAATGAGTTTGACAAATTTCTTTTATGGCAAAGCTAAAAGTCTTAAATTGTCAAAAGCCCAAGTTTAGAATTATAAATTTGTTTCTTATATGATATTGATAAAATATTGTGGATACTTCTGTCTTTTTCAATAAGGCCAAATAAAAATATCAAATTGATTGTAATAAAGTAAGTTTATGGTTTATGGTTTATTTCCATGTGAGGAGGACTGTTCTTGGAGGACCACCTTTTGGCTGTTTTGAGAGTAATTTATTCACTTCTGCATTGTAATTGGAAGGCCTGTGAAGTTCTCCAATTTACACATCTTACTTATCTGGCTTTCATTGCAATATTTAGTGTAATAGGCCATAAAGGCACATGTTCAAGTGAGTGCAGGTGTTTATTTGAATGATGGTCTCAGCAGATCTGTACACCTGTCATTATCAGAATGTATATTTATTCCAGTGTTTCCTAATTTTATAGGATGAATTGGCAGTAAACTGGTTTGTTCAGGTCCTCAGCTGTATCACAAGGCTTGTGGGACTGTCTTGAGCTAACCATCTGTATGTATATTTGCCAAAGTTTGTCAAATCCAGGATCCTCTTAAAATATTTCTTTGTTCTCTTGATCTGACAGATACACTTTTTTATTATTCCCTGTTTACTTTACATAAGTTTAAAACTATTTGGTTTCTGAGTATTCACATTTTATTCTTCTGAGCTGTCAAAATTGTGATTTGTCCAAACTTCAAAAACAAACGAAATATGTCTGGCATCTATTACATGAAAGGCAAAGATCTGGAAATTCTACATAAGACCAGTTTCCCAGATCTTAAGAAATGTGATACCTCATGAGAGGTAATGGCCTATTCCTTAAAGTAACTGAGACAGATTAAGATGAATGGAATAAAAGAAATGATCAGTAAAAACTGAGTATGGAGTATGTTATTGGAACCACACTTGAAAGATAGGGTTTCAGAGTCATCTGGAAAAGAACAGATCATTCCTGGAATCCTGACTTTTGGACTGGTTTTATATTTTGGTGGGCTGTTTTCTCTTCTTATTTGAACTAGAGGATGCTAGATGAGGCTGTTATCAACCTTTGACTCTAGTCTAAGTAATATTTCTGCCCCCACCTCGTAACTGAATCTTTGAGTGTGGAGTCAGGAATATGCCTTATGAGTAATTTCTTAAGCAGCTGGGGAAGTCAGTGGTCATTTCCCAGCCCTCACCTACCACTCTCCCTTTCTTTTCATGCTTGTTTGCATGCAGGTATTTGGTATGTTTCCATTTTTGCTTCTTTGCATGCAGGTGTTTGGTATGTTTATATTTTTGCTTGTTTGTATGCAGGTGTTCAGTATGTTTCTATTTCACAAGTGACTACAAGCAGCCTGGGGAGATATTAAATCTCAACCAGCCCCAGTAGCTTACCAGGGCACAAAGGTTACAAAATAAGTAAGTAAGTAAATAAATAATTAAATAAATAAATAAAATAAAAATAAAAATAACACAACTTTTTGTCTGGGGTGTATAAAAATCCATCACTTGGGCAGCAAAAGTGTCTCTCGTCTTCAGTGTGAAGTGAGTCATGCAGAGCCATAATTTGTTAATCTTGATCCAAGCAGTTGGCCTCCCTGTGGGAATAGCCACGATGAGAGATCTCTTCCCTGTCCTTTTGGACACTTTATGCTGTGTAAGTAATACAGTGGTAATTTGCTGTAAGTCTGTGAGCCTGTGTTCCCGTAATGCACTGTGGAACAACTTGCTCTGCAGCTGCTCTACACCTTTTTGCCAGAGTTGTGTCTATAGCTATGTTGAACCCTTCTTAAAATGCCCATTCCTTTGGGTGAAAGTGAAGGTTCTCTGCCTAAGAACCAATTAATCAGCCTGTCCTAGCCAATAACAACTTCTGAGCTCATAGTGCTCCTAGTCAGCTAGTGTGAGGAAGTGTTTGGCATACTTTCTTTCCCCCTTGGAAGTTTGCATTGCGCATAGCTCAGTTATTTTCAGCTTATGACATTTTTCTATCACATTCATGTTCTCTTTAATAACATTCCATTCCTCTTCCATCTATACTTACAATAGCTTTCCCCATTTTTTCCCCCTTTACTTTATTCTCTTTGTGAGTGTGCTGGTTTGAAAGGATGTATGTACCCTAGAAAAGCCATGTTTTAATCAAAATCCCATTTCATAAAGGTAGAATAATCCCTATTCAATACTGTATGTTTGAAACTGTAATCAGATCATCTCCTTGGAGATGTAATTTAATCAAGAGTGGTTGTTAAGGTGGATTAGGTGACATGTCTCCACCCATTTGGATGGGTTTTGATAAGTCTCTGGAGCCCTATAAAAGAAGAAACATTTTGGAGAATGAAGGTGATTCATAGAGAGCAGAGCAGAGTGACATAGCCACAAGAAGCAGAGTCCACCAGCCAGCGACCTTTGGCGATGAAGAAGGAAAATGCCTCCCGGGGAGTTTCATGAAAGGGAAGCCAGGAGAAGAAGCAGATGATGCTGTGTTTGCCATGTGCCCTTCCAGATGAGAGAGGAACCCTGATTGGTTCACCATGTGCCTTCTCACTTGAGAGAAAAACCCTGAACTTCATTGACCTTCTTGAGCCACGGTATCTTTGCGTGGATGCCTTAGATTGGACATTTCTATAGACTTGTTTTAATTGGGACATTTTCTCAGCCTTGGAACTGTAAGCTAGCATCTGATTAAATTCCCCCTTTTAAAAGCCATTCTGTTTCTGGTATATTGCATTCTGGCAGCTAGCAAACTGGAACAGTGAGTTACAAAAAAAAAACAAAATCAAACCACCTAGGAGTAAGATTATTTCCAATATCTTTGTGTCAAGAAAGAAGTAATATTAAAAAAAATTTTTTTTGGAAATAAAATTAGAGCTTCAGGTAAGGCAATTTCTAAAACGAGGGACCTCAACTCTTCTACTAATCTCTGTCTATATTTTGTTATTCTCCTAATTAATTGTGTTCTTTGTCTCCAACTATATCCAGCTAATATTATAGATTGATAAAACCGTATTTATCTTTGTTAATTACACAGTATTATTTTCCATTATGATATCTTCCAAAGAAATAGGCTGCAAAATTATTCTATATCAGTGGGTGTTATGAGGGAAAAAAAGAGCATGATTAGTCAAAAAAGTTCCTGAAAATTGGCATAATTTTCTTTGCTTCCTGCTTTCTTAGAGCCTTTGATGAGCTACTGTCCATGAATTGTAAGTGGGTGATACAGTGTGATGTATCCTAAACTTGTTAACAGCCATAGAATTTCTTTCCTCTCCTCCCCTTCAGCATCTCAAAGGATTAATATTACATGAAATAGGGTGGTGCAATGGTGATTTAGTGGCAGAATTCTTGCCTGCCATGCCAAAGTCCCGGGTTTGATTCCCGGAGCCTGCCCATGCAAAGAAAAAAAAAATACATGAAACATATTTTGGGAAATGCCTGTCCACTGTTTTTCCATTATAAAAGAACTTGGGTTTATTATGGGATGGGGGAGGGGTACTTCTTGGGATCTTTTAATTTAATTTATTTTGCATGCATAGGTGGAAATCAAACCTGGGTCTCACACATGGCAGGTGCGCATTCCTTGGGATATTTTAGTAATACTTTCTTTCTGGAAAATGTTTTCCAAATTTATAATACCTGACTTTAAACATATATATATTTAATACAATTTTATTGAGATACACTCACACACCATACAGACCATCTGAAGTATGCAATCACTGGCTCATGGTATCATCACATAGTTATGCATACATCCCCGTGATCAGTTTTGGAACATTTTCATTACTTCAGAAAGGAAATAAAAATAAAAAATAAAACCCAAATCCTCCCATACCGCTTATCCCCACCCACCCGCCCACCCATTGACTGATAGTATTGGTGTGGTACATTTATTTTTTAACTGTTAATAAAAGAATATTAAAACATAACTTAAACGTGTTTTTATTTTAATGTGAATATTTATTTTGTGATGAGAGACCTGCTTGAAATATCCAGCTATTACAAGGCAGCTTGCTTGTATAGAATAAAGCCTCTTGTTTCTATTCTCCTTTGGTTTCAAATAACCAAAAACTTAATTCAAACTGGCATAAATGACAAAGGAGGTATATTGGTTCATGAACTCATAAGACCCTGATGTTCAGGATGGGTAATGTAACAGCTCAGTGATGTCATTAGGAACCTAGCCTTTGTATCTCTTCCCCATTTATGTCAATGTTGGTATCCTCCTACGGCTGACTTTACTTCTGGTGGCAAAATTGCTGGCAAATTGTTAAACCTACATATTCTTATACCTAACTGTTGTGAAGGAGAACAAGAGAGAAGACATTTTTGTCCTAGCAATCCACACAGCAGTCCAGAAAATGTGGTTGGACCAGATTTTTAGGTCTCACACTCATTCTTTAGCCTTTTTTGAGACGCACCATAAAAACATGTTGAACAAAATGCTGTGTACTTTCCAAGAAAATTAAGTTGGATTCTGGTGGAATGATAGGGATACACTGAGAGCAAGGGTCTAAAACTATTTTAATAGTCTCTCTATCCTCAGTGCCGGGGTGCAGCATGGTGTCCGTCATACTAGGTGTTAGAAAATGTTTGTTGAAGGAAGAGTATGATTTGACAGTCCAAGATAGAGGAATGAAGGAAAATGTAAGCAGACTGACCTAGACCAGAGTTCCAAGTATAGAGTATTAGCAAATACTCAGGGGTAGGAAAGTACACGGTATGTTTACAAGATGGTGCATGCTTTTATTTCAGCCAGAAAATGTCTCACATACTGTTATTGTATACCCTCCTCGTCATGTATTTGGGGATTTTGAAAATGCATTTTTGTTGGGTTATTGGCCCACTAGAAGAAAATTTCAATCTTTTGCAATTCCATTTTTAAACTGTTTCCTTCTGGATTCCTTATACTTGGACTTTCCTAATAATCTCTGTGGTCTAATTGGGCCTGATCCGTTCCTGTGCTAAACAAAAGCACACTGCTTCAAAACTGTATAGGCATAAATGAGAGGCATATGAGAGTGGTGTAAAAGGAGCTCCAGAAGTCTTCTATGCCTGGGTGGGCAAGCTAAACTAATAACTCCCAGCAGTTCTTCTGAATCAGACATTGTGGAGCCAAGAGTCTAGTGTTTGGAATTCCACTGCCTGTGCAAAGGGTCTGTCTTTTATCCTCCAAACCACCATTTGTTAAATGGCTAATGATACAGCAACCTGTTGACAACAAAGAGGGGAGGCTGGCAAAGATCAAGTTAAAAGGAAAAAAATAAAAGTTCAAAGGTAGGAAAGTAAGAACAAGAGGGGTTTAATCATATCCTCACTTTTATTATTTTCTTAACTGTTTATTATGGAAAAATTTGACCTTATGTGAAAAGACAGAATAATTCAGTGACCCCCTAGGTACCTATTACCCAGGCCCAGTAAGTGATGCATTTACCAGACTTAATGAAGGGAAACCAGAACTGGTCAGCCTTGGATTTGGTCTCTGGGTCTTATCATTTTTGGCCTTATGCCATCATACCCCTCTTTTCCCTGTTTTAGTACACACTATGTACAGAATACTGTGTTTAGGCATTGTGATGAATAGGGCAGTATTTAACCTCTAATAACTTAAGAAAATAAGTGCCATTGTTTAAGCACATTAATAAAGGCAGGAAAGTGTAATTAATTCTACCAGAAGAGTGCAGTGAATAGAAGACTTAGGAAGGGGTAGTGTATGGTATCACTGATTGAGGTAGTAATGTAAACAGTCCATTAGCTTCTTTTCATCAGGTTATAATCACTTTATTTAGAGCGTTGTATTTATGCTACATTTATAACAAGACATTTTAGATGTGAGTTTCCTCCTTTAAGCAACTTTGAAATGTGTCAGTTTCAGATATTTTCTGCTTAACTGTGCGTCTCCTTTAATGCTGATTATTAAGATGAGTTATATAAGGTGTGTTAGATTCTTTTGAGAAATACCATTTCTAAGCAAGCTCAACCAAGTCAAATTGTCTGGCCAGGACCTGTGAGAGAATGTGGGCTTTGTCTAAATCTTATGTTTCACTTGTATTTATCAGTGAAATAAGCCAGGAGAACAGGCTGTCCTTTGCATTTTAAAAAGCTGACAGGCTAAGGGAATGCATCATAAATTGTGTGTTATAGATCATTGAGGTATTAAGCTAACCTAGCATCATCCTGTGCCTGATGCACTCTGTCTTCTGCTGAGTCTCAAGGAACAATTCCTCTTTATGGTTTCACTACATAGAGATGATACCTATTTGGCTTGTTTAACTGTCTCCTTATAGCCAACTTTTTCATAATACTTTATGGGGAATACTCAGGGCAATACTCACCTTCCCCTTACCAACTAGTGCTTCTTCTTGACTTTTTCTTCTAAACCTTTTTCTCTGTTTCTGTCTCTCATTTTTTAAAAATGTACTTTTTTTGTTTGTTTTTTTAATTGAGATATAAATGGCATGCAATAAATTATATGTATTTAAAATGTACAGTTTGATAAGTTTTGGCATGTATACTAATGTGAAACCACCACCACAATTTAGTGTTTTGAAGTTTTCAGTCTTATATATCTTTTGACAGACTTATCTGTTTTATAATTTTGATATTGTAATTGTTTTCTGTTTCAGCTTTCATCATTGCTAGTCTATAGACATGTAATTTGTTTTTGTATATTGATCTTGTATTCTGTAATTTTGCTAAATTTACTTATTTAAATAGATTTTTTTGTTGACTGCATTGGATTTTCTACATATTGTCTATGAATAAAGACCATTTTCTTTTTTAAAACATTTTTTATTATGAAATATAACATATATACAAAACAATAAACTTCAAAGCACACTGCAACAAGTAGTTACAGAACAGATTTCAGGGTTTAGTATGGGTTACTGTTCCACCACTGCTCTCACTGCTCTCAAGACACTGAAGACTAAAAAAAATGTTAATATAATGATTCAGTAGTCATACTCATTTGTTAAATCCTATCTTCTGTTATAGCTCCTCCTTCTCCTTTGATCCTTCTCCGAGTCTTTAGGGTTATGTGGGCTCTGACCTTTCTAACTATTTTGTATTGGAAGGGGTATTGATAATATGGGGTTAGGGGATGGAACTAGTTGATGTTCTGGAGAGGCTGGCTCCTCTAGTTTCAGGACTTACCTGTACTTATTTTTTTTTTAATTTATTTATTTATTAATGAAAAAAATTAAGAACAAACAAAAACATTAACATATCATTCCGTTCTACAT
>PVIY010061202.1:0-11328 GCA_004026745.1 Myrmecophaga tridactyla | reverse complement strand
AAATGGAAAGAAAAACTACCCTGAGAAATGATTATGTAGAAAATTGTAATATCAGCTTTGCTTAAACACATCTGGGGACAGTTTTGAGAAAAGCATAACTTAAGATAGAAAAGGATATAGAGAAAAAGTGTAACCTCTACCATAATATTACATCCAATAGTGTAACAACCCTGGTATTTCTGTATGTCCACCCATTGTTGCATTCTTTTTGTGGGTAATGGTTTTAATAAAACTGCGTGTGAAAGAAGAAACCAGGGTGTAGATATGTTTAAGGTCTTTTTGCACCTTCCTGTTTGGACTTCTCCTGTATCCAGAGATTTAAAGTTGTCAAATACTTTCTTCCATTTCTTACATTGTATATGGCAATTATTCACAGGTATTTCCTCTAGTAAATGGAAAGGTAGAAATGAGGAAAGTAAAAAATAGTCATTGAGAAACAAGGTATTTTGAAAATTGGGTAATTTCCAATGGTTTGCTTGCAGCAAAATTAAGGAAGCTCTAAACAACTTTTTAAATTATTTTTGTTGTTGTTGTTGTTGTCAGTTGTATTAGTTAGAGTTCTCTAAAAAAACAGAATCAGCAGGAAATATTCACAGATATAAAATTTATAAAGGTGTCTCACATAACCATGGGAATGTAGAGTCCAAAATCCATAGGGTAGGCTGTGAAACTGTCGACTCCAGTGAAGGGTCTGGATGAACTCCACAGGAGAGGCTCACCGGCTAAAGCAGGAAGAGAGCCTGTCTCTTCTGAAACCTCCTTAAAAGGCTTACAGTGATTAGATTAAGCATCACTCATTAAAGAGACACTCCCCTTGGCTGATTACAAATGGAATCAGCTATGGATGTAGCCAACTGACCATGCATTAATTCTATGAAATGTCCACATAGCAAAAGAAAGGCCAGAACTTGCCCAATCAGACAAACAGGCACCACCACCTGGCCAAGCTGACACATGAACCTGACCATGACAGTGCACCCCTTGTCAACTTGGCAGCTATACTCATCACCTTAAACCATACCTGATTTTCTAAATAGAAAACCTTAAAACATGCATTTTTTTCACCTAACGGTACTCAACTGTCCTGCATATAACCGGAAACACATTAAATTTATGCAGAATAGGGTAAAAGTCCTTGGGTAATATTCATTCTTAAACTTGATATCTTACAATTTAAATAGTGTAACATGAACAAAACAGCATTACAGTCCTTATGTCTGTAACTAATCACATGGTCAAAGTTCATATTTATCATTACCTTCTTCCACTACCCATTCCATGTTCCCTTTACCCTCAGCAAGCACTTCAGCTGGCCATGGTTCTCTGCCTGGTGGGGTGACACAAACCTTCATTTCTGAAGTTTCAGAGCCATTGGTAGTCCTGCCTGGATTGGGTTGTTGCAGTTTTCCATTGATTTTAATCACAGGGCATGGTAGTAGTAAAAGACACCCTAGGGGATGTCCTATAGTCCAAGAAAACCCTTCTTTCCCTCTGTTGTGTAGTTGCAGTCCTATTTCTCCCTGATAGTCAGGGTCAAGCACCCTAGCCAGTAATTTAATCCCCTTCTTGGCTTATTGATCCAGGGACATGAGCAGCCCAAAGTGACAAGGTGGCAGCCTTAGATTCCAATTCAACGGAATCATTGTTGTTTCTCCTGGTGGAAGCACTCCCCTTTTGGAACTAAAACCTGTAGACCAGCAGGGCTCAGGGTCACAGGGACAGGAAACAAAATTTTTCCTAGTGGCTCACTAGGGGTAATAGTGAGTGGTGCTACTCCTATTCCCAGCCCTTGGTTCCTGAACCCATGGATCCTGGTTATGGGAGAAACAGCACCATAGAGTGGACACTGATTCAAGGCATACACAGCTTCCTAGAGAACATTACCCCAGCCCTTCAAGCTATTGCCACCTAGTTGGCATCGTAATTGAGTTTTCTAAAGGCCATTCCACCATTCTATCAATCCAGCTGCTTCTGGATGATGAGGAACATGGTAATACTAGAGAATTCCATGAGCATGTGCCCATTCCCATAATTCATTTGCCATGAAGTGTGTTCCTTGATCAGAAGCAATGCTGCGTGGAATACCATGATGATGGATAAGTCATTCTGTAAGCCCATGGAAGGTTGTTTAGGCAGAAGCATTCCATGCAGGGAAAGCAGACCCATATCCACAGTATGTGTCTATTCCAGTTAGAACGGATCACTGCCCCTTCAATGAAGATAGTGCTCCAATGTAATCAACCTGCCACCATGTAGCCGGCTGGCCACCTCGGGAAATGGTGTCATATAGGGCCTAAGGGTGAGTCTCTGCTGCTGGCAGATTAGGCACTCAGCAGTGGCTGTAGCCAGGTCAGCTTTGGTGAGTGGAAGTCCATGTTGCTGAGCCCATGCATTAACCTCCATCCCTACCACCATGACCACTTTGTTCATGAGCCCATTGGGCAATGACAGGAGTTGCTGGGGAAACAGGCAGACTGGTATCCACAGAATGGGTCATCTTATCCACTTGATTATTAAAACCTTCTGCTGAAGTCACCTTCTGGTGCACATTCACATGGGACACAAATATGTTCATGTTTTTAGCCCATTCAGAAAGGTCTATCTACATACCTCTTCCCCAGATCTCTTTGTCACCAATTTTCCAATTATGGTCTAAGTCCCTGACCATCCAGCCAAATCATTAGCAACAGTCCATGAGTCTGTATACAAACACACCTCTGGGCAGTTATTCTTCCAAGCAAAATGAACAACCAGGTGCACTGCTTGAAGTTCTGCCCACTGAGAATACTTGTCCTCACCTTTAAAGACACCCCAGAGAGGGGTTGTAGTTCTGCAGCCATCCACTTTCGGGTGTTACTTGCATATAGTGCTGAACCATCTGTAAAGTGGACTGATTTTTCTCTTCCTCAGACAATTCACAGTAAGGAGCTCCCAAGAGGCCATAGCTCTGGTTTGGGAAAGAGAAGTTAATGTGGCAGGAGTGGGGACCCTGCATTTGGGCCACTTCCTCATGTAACTTACTTACGCCTTCAGGACTTGCTCTGGCTCTATTTCGTATATACCATTTCCATATTATGATGGAGTGCTGCTGTGCATGCCCAAATTTATGGCTTGGTAGTTCAGGCAACACCCATCTCATGATAGGCAACTCAGGTCTCATGGCAAACTGGTGGTCCAAGTTTAAGCGTTCAGTATCTACTAAGGCCTAGTAACAGGCCAAAACCTGTTCTTAAAAGGAGAGTAGTTATCTGCAGCAGATGGTAAAGCTTTGCTCCAAAATCCTAAGGGTCTGCAATGTGATTCTCCTATAGGGGCCTGCCAAAGACTCAAAACAGCATCTCTATTCGCCACTGACACTTCCAGCACCATTGGATCTGCTGGATCATATGGTCTAAGTGGCAGAGCAGCTTGTATAGCAGTGTCCTCCTGTTCAGGTCCCCACTCAAAATTAGCAGATTTTCTGGTCACTTGATAAGTGGGCTGGAGTACCACACCCAAATGAGGAATATATTGTCACCAAAATCCAAAGAGACCAACTAGGCATCATGCTTCTTTTTTGGTCATAGGAGGGGCCAGATGCAGCAATTTATCCTTCACCTTAGAGGGATATCTCAATATTCCTCGCACCACTGGACACCTAGAAATTTCACTGAGGTGGAAGGCCCCTGTATTTTTGTTGGATTTATCTCTCATCCTCTGACATGCAAATGCCTTACCAATAAGTATAGAGTAGTTGCTACTTCTGGCTCACTAGGTCCAATCAACATGATATCATCAGTATAATGGGCCACTGTGATGTCTTGTGTGAAGGAGAAATGATCAAGGTCCCTGTGAACAAGATTATGACATAGGGCTGGAGAGTTTATATACCCCTGAGGCAGGACAGTGAAAGTATATTGCTGACATTGCCAGCTGAAAGAAAACTGTTTCTCATGGTCCTTACTAACAGCTATTGAGAAAAAAAAAATGCAAGATCAATAGCTGCATAACAGGAACCAGGGGATGTATAGATTTGCTCAAGCAATGACACCACATCTGGAACAGCAGCTGCAATTGGAGTTACCACCTGGTTGAGCTTACGATAATCCACTGTCATTCTCCAAGACCCATCTGTTTTCTGCACAGGCCAAATGGGAGAGTTGAACGAGGATGTGGTGGAAATCATCACCCCTGCAGCCTTCAGGTCCTTAACAGTGGCAGTGATCTCTGCAATCCCTCCAAGAATATGGGATTGCTTCTGATTTACTATTTTTCTAGATAGGGGGAGTTCTAGTGGCTTCCATTTAGCCTTTCCCACACTAATAGCCCTCACTCCATGAGTTAGAGAGCCAATGTAGAGATTCTGCCAGTTGCTCAGTATGTCTATGCCAAGTATGCATTCTGCAACTGGGGAAATAACAAGAGAATGGGTCCAGGAACCCACTGGACCCATAGTGAGATGGATCTGAGTGAAAACTCCATTGGTCACCTGACATCCATAAGCCCCCACTCTCACTGGTGGACCAGATGACATTTTGGGTCCCCTGGAATTAATGTCATTTCTGAACCAGTGTCTAATAATCCCTGAAATATCTGAGCATTTATTTTTCCCCAATGCACAGCTATCCTTGTAAAAAGCTGCCAGTCTCCTTGGGGAAGGCTTTGAGGAAGATTAACAGTATAAATTTGTGGCAGTGTAACAGGGTTCTCCCCCAAAGGGACCTGGCCTCCCCTTCATTCAAAGGGCTCTGGATCTGTAAACTGTCTCAAGTCTGGAAATTGATTAAGGGGCCATGACTCTGTGTTTTTTAATTCAAGTAGACTTCTGTTCACTTGAACTACAACACTTTTTCTTATATAGCTCAAAATAGAACTTAATAGACTGCCCATCTATTGTACTTCTAGATACCCCATGATTTACCAGCCAATGCCACAAATCTCTGTGAGTCAGATTATTTTGACTCCTGCTTTGAGTTTGCTATCTATTATAATAGCCACATCCACCCTGTCTTGGGTGATTAAGTGCTGCCACCTGGCTTCTGCCAACTTAGGATCTGATCATCTCCATTATGTTTAAGGATTCCAGCTTAGTGGTAGCGGTTCCCACTGTAATATCTGACCTACAGAGAAGGGCAATTACAGAGACCTTAAAGGATGATGGTGCTAGTCTCACAAATTTATTTCTCACTGTTCTGGTAAAAGGAGCATCCTCCAGACATTCCTGGGGTGTAAGAGCAGGTTTTGCATGATAAATCCACTCTAACATTCCAATCTCTCTAAGCCTCTGGATTCCCTCATCTACATTATACAGCACAGTTCTGTCATTTCAACCTCAGGTAATGTCAGCCACCTTTTATCCATGTTTCAGTCAACCATTTCAATAAACTGTTAATGCCTTTTTTAACCCCTGGAGCTATAACATTGAATGAAGAATCTCTGCTTAGTGGGCCCATATCAATAAATTCAGCCTGATCCAGCCTTATATTCGTCCCACCATTATCCCACACCCTTAAAATCCATTGTCACACATATTCCTCTGATTTATGTCTATATAAATCAGAAAACTCACACAGTTCTTTTGGAGCATAATGTACCTCCTCATGTGTGATACTTTGTACCTCACCTTTAGGCGCCTGTGGGACTTTAGTCTAGTTATAGGTCTGGAGGAAATGAGGGGTGGTATGGGTGGGTCATGGAAAGAATTAGAAGTGTCTTCCAAGCCATTTGCTTCAGGACATTCATTTGCAGTTTCAGCTGGTGAAACAAGATTAATCACTTCAGGTAGAGGTTGGGTGGACAACTCTTCATGGCAGGCTGAAGGTGGAGCAGCTATGCTCTCTGGGCAGACTATTACAGGGTTATCTAGAGAAGACTCAGCATGGTCCAGGATTTCAGCTTCACCAATGACATCATTATCAATCCATATGTTGCCATCCCATTTTTCAGGGTCCCACTCCTTTCCAATCAATGCCCTCATTTTAACAGCAAACATTATGCAAGACTGAGAGTTCAGTTTACATTGTAAAGTTGCTGCTCTAACAATAAGATTATGAGTCTGATTTTTGGAGATCTCAAGTCTACAGCTACAGGAAGCAAAATTTTCCTTTAGGACACTCACAGAATCCTCCACATCTGTCAGACAATGCTTAAGCTTCTCATTTGAAGCTTTAAGCCCATCCCTTCCACTCAGTATATAGTGTATCTAATAACAACCAGTCAACATCTCTATACCTCCTATTTCCACAAAACTCTGCAAAGGTGTCAAAAACATTATCCCCCAGAACCTGGTTTCATACAAGCAAAGCATTAGAAGAATTGAATGGTGATATTTTGACTGTCTCTTTTGCCAACTCACTGCATGGATTGGCAGTGCTATTCTGAATATGGGAATCAGAGTCCCTAATGCCTTTGAGTCCAGTCAGAGTAGAAAACCATTCATAAAAACCCATTTTTAAGATTCTGTTTCTTAGGAACCACTCCTGGTACCAAGTTGTATTAGTTAGGGTTCTCTAGAGAAACAGAATCAACAGGAAATATTTGCAAATATAAAAATTTAAAAAGTGTCTCACATAACTGTGGGAATATAGAGTCCAAAATCTGTAGGACAGGATGTGAAGCTGATGACTCTGATGGAGGTTCTGAATGAACTCCACAGGGGAGGCTCACAGACTGAAGCAGGAAGAGAGCCTGTCTCTTTTGAATCCTCTTTAAAAGGCTTCCAGTGATTATATTAAGCATCACTCATTAAAGAAGACACACTCCTTGGCTGATTACAAATGGAATCAGCTGTGGATGTAGCTGACATGATCATGATCTAATTCTATGAAATGTCCACATCGCAAAAGACAGGTCAGCACTTGCCCAACCAGACAAACAGGCACACCACCTGGCAAAGTTGACACATGAACCTGGCCATGACATTGTTGTTGTGAAACATACATACAAAAAGCAATACATTTCCAAGTATATTTTAACAAGTAGTTATAGAGCAGATTTTAAAGTTTCACATGGATTGCAGCACCAGTTTTTCATTTTTTCTTCTAGCTGCTCCAAGGCACTGGAGACCAAAAGAAAGATCAATATAATGATTCAGCAGTCATACTCATTTGTTGAATCCTATCTTCTCTGTTATTCTCCTCCTACTCTTTTTTTTATTTTTGTGACAGGTTACCTATCTACAAAAAGACAACAATTTAAAAGTATATCTCAACAATAAGTTGTGGAAGATTTCAGAGTTTGGTATGGGTTACAATTCCACAATTTTATGTTTTTACGTCTAGCTGCTCTAAGGTAACAGAGACTAGAAGAGATATTAATATAATGATTCAGCACTTATACTCATTTGTTAAACCTGACTTCTTTGTATACCTCCAACAATGTTTATGATCTTTATCCCACTCTTTAGGGATATTTGGACTATGCCCATTCTAACATTTTCATATTGGAAGGAGCTGTTGATAATATAGGAAAGGGGGATGAACTATTTGATGTTCTGGAGAGTCTGACCCCTCTGCCTTTCAAGGCTTATCTGGCCCAGGGACCCATCTGGAGGTTGTAGGTTTCAGGAAAGTTACCCTAGTGCATGGAGCTTTTATAGAATCTTACATAAGGCCCTAGGTAGTCTTCAGGATTGGCAGGAACGGTCTAGGCTGGGGTTTGGCAAGTCATGATAGGCAGCAATATCTAAGTGAAGCATGCATAATAGTGACCTCCAGAGTAGACTCTCAAATCTATTTGAACTCTCTCAGCTACTGATACCTCATTTGTTGCACTTCTTTTCCCCCTTTTTTGTCAGGATGGGATTGTTGATCCCATGGTGCCAGAGACAGGCACATTGCTGGGATTCATCTCCTATGCTGTCAGAGAAAGTTTAAACCCTAGATATCATGTCCCATTTAGGGGGGAGGGCAATGGTTTCCCTGCAAAGTTTGCCTTAGAGAGAGAGAGAGAAGAGAGAGAGGCCACATCTGAGCAACAGAGGTCCTCTGGAGGTGACTCTTATGTATACCTATAGGTAGGCTAAGCTTCTCTGCTACATACATAAGCTTCACAAGTGCAAGGCTTCAAGATCAAGGGATTGGTCTATCAATTTGGGTGTCCCTAATATTTGACACAGTATCTGGGGACTCTCCAGTGGTAGAAGTAAATAATTTCATATTTTTGTCTCCCATCCTACAAGGGACTTTGCAAATACTTTTTGATTAACTGCTTAATATACTCTGGGATGTACCCAGGCATTACATTAAGCTTTTCAGGATTAGAGCCCTCAGACTTATTCTAGGCTTTCTGTGTTTGGATTGTATAAAGGATATATCCAGATAGGTTGGATTAGATTATGTGGTGCAGAAAATTTAGGTTCTGGACAAAATAAACCTTTCTTCCTTTGATCTCAAAGAGTAGGTGAGGTTATAAAATGTCTTCCTTATCCCTGTATTCTGAATTACCTTAATCCTGACCAGGTCAGCTTCATTCTTATCTCTAAATACACTAGGTTATACATACATAAAAAGCCCCTCAAAATCCAGAAATAACAATTAATGCTCTTTGGCAAAATGTGACTGCTATAAGAGCTTACAATTTAGGCCCCAGCTTTCATGTATTTCCTAAATAAGATCATACAATATTTGCTCTTTTGTCTCTGTCTTATTTTGCCTCACCAAATTTCCAACAGGTTCATTCACATTGCTTCACAACTTCATTCCTTTTTGTAGCGGCACAATGTTCAATCATATCTATACAACATTGTTCACCAATCTATTGCTCAGTCAGTGCATCTTTCAGCCACCTTCATTTACTGGGCCTCATATATAATATCCAAAGTCAACATTCCATCAACACTCTCAATTTGAGATAATTTCATTGCTCCCAAGAGAAAGATAACCAATAAATACAGCCTCACCAAATAAAAAATTCAAACCTCCCCCTAAATCTTTTCCCTCTTCCCATTATGTACCCCTGGTATTACTGTGGTACTGTTGATGTTTCCCTGTTAAACATAGTCTATAGCATGCAATAGCATTTTTTCCCTATACTCACAAATTATACAGCCTTTTTAGAAGATTCATACCTTTGCAATAGTTCATATAAGAACTTATTTATATTTGTAGTTTTAATCAGTGGAATATATGAATCTATACAATGCCTTTCAATCATTTTCATCTTCAATATCATATTACCTATAGATCCACTAGGTATCTATTAAATTAAGATTTAATTTCTATCTGTATCCTGACAGTTAAGTTCAACCTCATTAGTTAACTGCTCACCCATGTCAAGCTTCTGTGTATCTCTAGGTATCAGAAATTCTGTATTATATGCCTGTGCTTTTACCTTTACCATGATCATAAAAGTGTAGTCAATGGCATCTACCCTTTTGTGTTTGGCATATTTCACTCAGAATATGTCCTCAAGTCTCATCCACCTTGTCATGTTGTCCAAGAGGTCATTTTGTCTTACTGCTGTGTAATATTCCATCATGAGTATATACCACATTTTGTAAATCCACTTATCAGTTGATAGGCATTGGGATTATTTCCATCTTTTGGTTATTGTGAATAATTCTGCTATGCATATTGGTCTGTAAATGTCACTGCTTTCAGCTCTTCTGGGAGTGTACCAAGTAGTGATATTGCTGGGTTATAGGGCAACCCAATATTTAGTTTTCTGAGGAACTGCCAGACTACCTTCCATAGCGGCTGTATCATTATACATTCTCACCAACAGTTCATAAGTGTCCCAATTTCTCCACATGCTCTCCATTTGTAGTTTCTGTAATAGTAGCCATTCTTACAGATGAGAGGTGATATCTCATTGTAGTCTTGATCTGCCTTTCCCTTATAGCTAATGAAAATGAAAATGAAAATCTCTTCATTTGCTTTTAGCCATCTGTATTTTCTCTTTAGGAAAATGCCTATTCATATCTTTAGCCCACTTTATTATTGGATTGTTTATGTTGTTGTTGAGCTACATGATTTCTTAATGTATACAGGATATTGAACCTTTATCCAATGTGCAATTTCCAAATATTTTCTCCCATTGAGTTGTCTGCCTCTTCACCTGTTTTGCAAACTCTTTTGAGGCATAAAAGCATTTTATTTTCAGGAGTTCCAAGTTATCTATTTTTTTTTTCTTTTCTTTCTTGTGCTTTGGGTATAAAGTCTATGAGGCTAACTCCTATTACTAGAACTTGATGATGTTTCCCTACATATTCTTCTGGGAGCTTTTTTTATATTTAGGTGTTTGATCCAAATTGAGATAATTTCTGTGTGGGGTATAAGGTAAGGGTCCTCTTTCACTCTTCTGACTATTGATCCAGTTCTCCTATGCCAATTTATTGAAAAGACTATTTTGTCCCAGATCAGTGGATTTGGAGTCCTTTTGACAGATCAATTTATCATAGATTTGGTGGTCTACTTCTGTCCTCTCAATTCTATTTCATTGGTCAATCAATACTACTATTTTTGTGCCAATACCATGCTGTTTTGATCACTGTGGCTTTATAATAAGTTGTAACATTGGGGAGAGTTAATCCTTCCACTTTGTTCTTTAGTTTTAGGGTGTTTTTAACTCTTTGGGAACTCTTTCCCTTCCAGATGAATTTGCTGACTAGCATACCCAAGTCTTCAAAGTAGGCTGTTGGAATTTGATTGATGCTGCATTGATCTGTAGAATAATTTGGGTAGAATTGACATCTTAACTTTATTTAACCTTATCTATGAACATGGAATGTCTTTCCACCTGTTTAGGTCTTCTTTGATTTCTTTTAGCAACGTCATTTAGTTTTCTGTGTACAAGTCCTGTACATCCCTAGCTAAGTTCCTTTCTAGATACTTGGTTCTTTTAGTTGCTATTTTGAACAAAAATTTTCCCTTAATTCATTCCTCAGTTAGATCATTGTGTGTATGAAAACATTACCAATTTTGAAGAATAATTTTATAACTTGCCACATTGATTAATTTGTTTATTAGCTCAAATAACTCTGTTGCAGATTTCTCAGGACTTTCCAGGTATAGTTCCATGTCATCTGCAAATAATGAAAGTTTTACTTCTTCCTTTCCAATTTGGATGCGTTTTTATTTCTTTCTCCTGCTTGATTGCTTTGGCTAGAACTTCTAGTAAAATGTTGAATAATAGTGTTGACAGAGGGCATCCTTGTCTCATTTCTGATCTTAGGGGGATAGCTTTCAGCTTCTCCCCATTGAGTATGCTGTTGACTATGGGGTTTTCCATATATGTGTTTTATTAAATTGAGGAAGTTACCATTGATGCTTACCTTTTGAAGAGTTTTTTATAGAAAAGGATGTTGAATTTTGTTGAATGCTTTTATAGCATCAATCAAAATGATCATAT
>PVIY010061201.1:0-11326 GCA_004026745.1 Myrmecophaga tridactyla | reverse complement strand
ATGCTGCTATAAACATTGGTGTGCAAATGTCCGTTTGTGTCTTTGCCCTTAAGTCCTCTGAGTAGATACCTAGCAATGGTATTGCTGGGTCATATGGCAATTCTATATTCAGCTTTTTGAGGAACCGCCAAACTGCCTTCCACAGTGGTTGCACCATTTGACATTCCCACCAACAGTGACTAAGTGTGCCTCTTTCTCCACATCCTCTCCAGCACTTGTTCACAAGAAATTTTAAAAACCTCAGTGAAAATAAAAATTACTCAGACTGACTCAAAAAGAGATAGGAAACCTAAACAGAATCATTATCTTAGAATAAATAGAGAAAGTTATCCAAGAGAACGTCCAGAAAATGCTCTCGGCCCCAGGGGTTTCAGAGGAAAGGCTGGGACAGTCCACAACAGAACCACTGCGGACAAGCACACGGAGGTGGGTGGAAAGACTCGGAAAGAGTCTGGAGTTGAAGCCCTGAATTAACCGGCCTGGAGACAGCTATCCCATCTACCAATTTCATATCACCTGACATAAATTCTAGTTGGATTTTCTAACACCGCCCAAGGTATCCTAGCTAATGTAGGGAACCCCATAATATAAACTTGGGTGTATACTGGAGACTGATGGGGGCTGGAGGAACGGTCCCAAGGTAGAGGTGACACCCCAAGTAACACCTTCAGGATGAGTAAGAGTTAAACAGCCTAAGGGAGGTGGAGGAAGGGTGACTGCGGGAGGGAATTACTGCCCCCCTCCCTGCCTTCCTTCTCCAACCCACATTTTCTCCTCATTCATTATTTTTCAATGCACTAGTGGGTTCTGAACTTTAAAAAAACCAAATAGTTACAGATTTGTTTTTATTATGACTCTGATATATTGATTTCCACTGATTCTAATTTTCTAAATATGATAGCAGTATAACATTTTATTTTAAAACAAATTTACCTACTTTTTTTTTTTTTTTTTTTTTTTGCATTGGCAGGCACCAGGAATCAAACCTGGGTTTCTGGCATGGCAGGTGAGAATTCTGCCAGCTGAGCCACCGTGGCCTGCCCCCTATACTTTCTATTAGAGCAAATTGTTTTAAGGAAAACTATTAGGTAAATCGTTGTACAGGCAATACTTAGCGTTGATCTTTGTTTCACCAAAAGACCACCAAGAAGTCTGCTGATTAGCCAAAGCTGTGTCTATTGTACTTAGCAGCAGGAGAGTCCACCTCCTTGAGAGGGCCTTCCTAGCGTCTCAGGGAGGCGGAAGTCAGAGGGTGATGTTTGTCGAGTTTCAGGCCTTGAATGGGTGGTTTAAGGTGGGTCTCGCAGGTGAAGGGACAGGCTGGGACTGGGCAGAGCTGGGACCTAATGGTTTTGGAGAGGCAGACCCAGCAGCTCAGCAGCCCAGGGCAGGTTCCAATGAGCCAGAGCGTCGTCTTGACATACAAGCTGTTGAACTGATCCACAGTCCAATTTTCCAAGGACAGGAATTTCTTGGGGTTCTCAGAGAAGGCAAAATTCCTGAGAGTTACACAGCCAAAAACCGCAATTTAGGAAACAGCAACTAGGTTAGCCCCAAAGCATCTCCCCGGGCTCCCCTGGTATCCTTAGGAAACATCCCTTAGCCTCTTGGCCCAGGTCAGAAGCCCCTGCTCTTCCTGCTCACGGCACTGCATCCCTGCTTTCTCCGTGCTTTTCGTGGCTGTAGTTGTGCAATGGTTGATTCCTGCTGCCCCTCCTTCACCCCATCCCCCTGAGCGAGCTCAGCGAGGGCAGGAACCGTGTGGGCCTTTGCTCACCCTCATATCCTCAGCTCAACGCCGTTCCTCATGCACAGTGACGCTTGCTAAATATTAGTTGAATGATGAACGGATACACGGCTGAAAGAATGAATGAAGAAGCTAATGAACAAGTAAATCGGAAGGGTGTTTCTGGAATATGAAGTGACGTGAGGTGGGTAATGACTGCTTAGTCCAAGTGAAGGGCAGAAATTCCAGAAGCACCAAAAGTCCTGCTCCACACTCTGGGAAGGCACCGAGCAGCCTGGTCTCGAGATCCAGAAGAGAGATCCAGAAGTCTCTCCTCGGCCCCCAAGGTCTTCCCAAGCCCACGTCCCCATCTGTCCACAGGGGGCAGGGCTGTTTGGCCACGCTGCCAGGGCGTGGAGGTGGGGCCTGCAAAGCCCCCTCCCTGCAGACCTCAGCCCCAGCCAGGCGAGCAAAGGTCTTAGGTGTGCGCAGAGGAGGGAGGAGGGTGATGGAGGGGTGGGGGTGCGGGGGGGTGGTGCTCAGAGATGCGAATGGGGTCAGCAGTGGCAGAAGAAGTTGTGTGAAGGCCGCTGCTCAGGTGACAGGTCTTTGAGCCTCAACTCTGCCACAAGTGCCAACTGCATGAGGACAAGGCCTGGCCCTTAAGGGGCTTCACCTCCCATTTCACCCGGCCAGTGTGTCAGCCTCCCAAGTCCCTCCCCAATTCGCCCAAGTCCCTCCCCAATTCGTCCAAATCCCTCCCCAATTCATCCACTCCTCCGTGCCTCGGCACTACCCTCAGGCGGTCACACTAAGGCTTTGGGTGCCTATGAAGGTGCAAGAAGGCGAGAGGGGGAGGGACTGGGCCCAGCCTCCCAGCCTGGCCAGCAGCCACTGCTCCTCACAAGGATTTTTTGGAGATATAATCATCCAAAGTGTACAATCAGTGGTTCCCAGGATCATCATAGAGCTGGGCATTCATTATTATAGTCAAATTATGAACATTTTCATTAGTCTAAAAACAATAAAAATAAAAGTAAAAAAGAACGCTCCAAAATCCCACCCCATCCTCCATTCCCCCATTGCTTTTTTTTTTTTACTCATCTGTCCATACACTGGCTAAAGGAAATGTCAGTTATGAGGTTTTCACACTTTCATGTTCACACCTTGTTCTAGTTTGCTAGCTGCCGAATGCAACACATCAGAGATGGATTGGGTTTTAATAAAAGGGGATTTATTTCGTTAATTCTTCAGAGAAAAGGGAGCTAACTTTCAACTGAGTTTCTTTCTTACGTGGGAAGGCACAGGATGGTCTCTGCCGGCCTTCTCTCCAGGCCTCTGGGTTCCAACAACCTTTCCCGGGGTGACTTCTTTCTGCATCTCCAAAGGCCTGGGCTGAGCTGCGAGTGCTGAGATGAGGTATGCTGAGCTGTTTGGGCTGTGCTATGTTGAGCTCTCTCATTTAAACACCAGTCAATTAAATCAAACATCATTCATTGCAGCAGGCACGCCTCCTAGCCGACTGCAGATGTAATGAGCAACAGATGAGGTTTACATGCTGTTCTAGTTTGCTAGCTGCCGGAATGCAATATACCAGAAACGGAATGGCTCCCAAAAGGGAGAATTCAATGAGCTGCCGATCCACAGCTCCAAAGCCGAGAAAATGCCCCAATCAAAACAAGTCTACAGAAACGTCCAATCAAAGGCATCCAGGGAAAGACACCCCGGCTCAAGAAGGCCGATGAAGCCCAGGGTCCCTCTTCCAAGTGAGAAGGCACACGGTGAACACAGCCAGGGTCACTCCCCCGGTGGAAGGGCACGTGGTGAAGCACCACCCGCCAGCCTCCCCTCCTGGCCTCCGGCTCCACGAAGCTCCCCGGGAGGGGCCTTCCTTCTTCATCCCCAAAGGTTGCTGGCTGGTAGACTCTCTGCCTCATAGTGTTGCTCTCTCTGAATCTCTTATTCCCCTTTTATAAGGACTCCAATAAACCAATCAAGACCCACCCAAATGGGTGGAGACATGTCATCACCTAATCCCGTTTAACAACCACTCTTGACTAAATCACATCATCCAGGGAGATGATGTGATTACAGTTTCAAACACACAGTATTGAATAGGGATTATTTTACCTTTATGAAATGGGATTTATATCAAAACATGGCTTTTCTTAGGGGGCATACTTCCTTCCAAACCAGCACACATGCCATTGGCTCATGTCCACAGCAACAGAACTAGGCACCTTCACCTGGCTGAGTTGACACTGGAACCTGACTTCCACACACCTTAAAAGCTCTATAGTTATTCAATCATCTTCAAGAATTAAGGCTACTGGGTTACAGTTCAACAGTTTCAGTTATTTCCCTCTAGCTACTGTAATATACCCAAAACTAAAAAGGGATATCTATATAATGCATAAGAATAATCTCCAAGATAACCTCCTCGACTATTTGAAACTCTGTCACTGAAGCTTTATCTTGCTTCATTTTATCTTCCCCCTTTTGGTCAAGAACTCTTTTTCATTCCTGTGATCCCTGGGAGTCCTGTCCCACGTTGCCAGGGAGATTTACACTCCTGGGAGTCATGTCCCATGCAGCAGGGAAGGCAGTGAGTTCACCTGCGGAGTTGACTTAGAGAAGCCATAGCAGATTGCCTTTTGCTGGATTTTCAAAATGGGAATTAATCTAATTTATCTGCCAGAATAACCTGTTTAAGGCATCTTCATTTCCTTACCGTTACCCAGTCTGAGAAAGGTTCAAAGCACCATTAACAGGAGAATATTAAAAAAGAGTATAATCATGATTCTCATGATTATGATAAAATGGCAAAAGATTTTATTTAACTCCCTAAGGAGGGACTCAATAAGGTGTTATGACCGGTTCAAAGGAGAATTTCCAGAACCACATACAGACCAGTGGTCGGGAACACTAACCTGAATTTACTGACTGAGGCAGAGCTAGGCTAGGGCACTGCACTGGCACAATTCTTTTGCATTCTTATGAATAACAATTAGCTGAATTCTTATCAGTTTTCTGCAATTTACAGAATTGTTAAAAGGCTCAAACGCAAGGAGATGCAGAGGTGGCTGGAGGGGAGCGCCAGACCACGCCCAGTCTCCGCTGAGGACCCGGATCCCCTTGGGCCCCTTTCCGCGCCCTTCGAGGCGTCACAAGCCCCTCTCTGATGCGTAGCCCCCGCCCTTTCATCTCACCCTCTACTACCTCGGCTCCAGGACTGGCCTCCTTGCAGCCACTCCATCAGGCCGGCTCCTGCCTCAGGGACTTTGCACTCCCGCTTCCTCGATCTTCCACGCTCTTTTCCAGATTGTCCTCATGGCTCACTCCCTCAGCCCTTCTCTGAAGGCACTATTTAGGGTTGCAAACCAACCACCCCACTCTCCAGCCCTCTCACATACTTTCTAGCCCCCCTGCCTTTACCTCTCTCCTCAGCACTTATCCCTAGCTGACAGACTATTTATCTCATCATGTCTTTGTTTATTGTGTCTCCCCAAGTAAAATGCAGGATCTATGCTGGCAGGATGCTTGTCTGCTTTCTCCCATTTCCTCATCCTCAGCGGTGCACAGACAAAATACACACTTGAATGAATGCATCACAAAATTGCGAAAGTTACCTTTAAATTAAAATGCTATATTTTTAAATAAAAAAATATGTTCAAAATGTTTTAATAAGAAAGCTTAATAAAAATAATTACTACTAACTGTGATTAGTAATAAAAACATTACGACTATTACTTCAACTTATACTTTTGTTATCAATGGCCCCGAAGCAAAATTGCTGGGAACGTGTGTGCTCCCTCTTCTCTGAGATGGGCTTTGTCTGCCATCTCGAGGCAATCTCCAGTCACTGCAGCCTAAACAAATATTCACCTCCTCTTTTAAAAAAGCGGTTTTATCCAGCCATCTAACCACAGATTTGATCAAATCCCTGTATTGTCATTGCTGGTGAAAATGAAGATTGGTACAATGAATGACTTTCAATAATGAAATGAAATCCAGATAAGGCTAGTTAACAGTGCCATACCAATATTAATCTGGTTTTGATGATTGTACTCTGGTTGTATAAGATGTGAATGTCAGGGGAAGCTGGGTGAGGGGTGGACAGGAACTCTCCATACTATTTTTGCAATCTTTCTGTAAGTCTAAAATGAGTTCAAAATAAAACGTTTTAAAAAATCTGGATTGGGCGGTGCGACGGTGGCTCAGTGGCAGAATTCTCGTCCGCCATGCCAGAGCCCCGGGTTCGATTCCTGGAGCCCGCCCATGCCAAAAAAAAAAAAAAGTCTGGATTGAGGCCGCATCATGTGCCCCGCTCGGTTCCAGGTGCTGAGGACATGGCAGGGAACATGAGGCACGTCGTCCCTGCCAGTCTGGAGTCTACACCTGGCAGAGAAAGGACACACAGCAAACAGGGGAACGGAGGGAGTCACGTCACACAGCGCCAGGTGCTGTGAATAGAAGAATGTGGCAGAGCCGACATGAGGGAGTGACGGGGACAGAAGTGCAGAGAAGGCTTCGCTGAGGCGGATCTTCAGAGCCAAGAACAGAGAGACCCAAGCAGAGAGCCAGCAATGTGACTCTCAGGGGGAAAAACTTACCGCAGGGAGAGAGGCCGAGAACAAAGGGCCTGAGGCAGAAATGGGTTGACCTGGGGCAGCTGGGCAGAGACAGCTCCAAGAACTGGGAGGGGATGGAATCCGCAGGACAGTGCTGAGGATGGAATACCGTAAATTGGGTGGGAAACCTCTGGAGGTTCCAGAGCGATGCCTCTCATATTTATTCACATACTGTAGATTCACTGCCTGCCCCCCCTCACTAGAATATAATGACAATCTCATTGCAAAATATTGGCCTCTGGTGCTCAAGGTTTTTAAAAAGATTACTGTGGGACAAAACATACCTGTACCATATGACCCAGTATAGCACTTCTGGGCATTTATCTCAGAGAAATGTATGGAATCCATGAGATGGAATGAATAAAAAGACTCTTCTTGGCTGAGAGAGTTCAAATAGAGTCGAGGCTACATTGGAGGTCATGCTTATGCAAGCTTCAGTTAGACATTGCTACCTATCATAACTTGCCACCCCCCAGCCAAAACCATTCCAGCCAATCCTAAAGAGTACCTAGGACATTATACATGATTCTACAAAGGTTCCATGAACTAGGGTAATTTTCCAGAAGTTACCTCCAGATGGGTCCCTGGACCACATAAATCCTGAAATGCAGAGGGGCCACCCCTTCCATAACATCAACTAGTTCCATCCCCCTATCCCATATTATGGACAGCCCTTTCCAACACAAAAAAGTTAGAATGGTCATAGCCCAAATACCCCTAAAGAGTGGGAGAAAGATCAAAGATGATGGTGGAGTCATACAGAGAAGGTTGGGTTTAACAAATGAGAATGATTGCCAAATCTTCATACTATTTCTTTTAGCTTCAGTACCTTGGAGCAGCTAATGAAAACCTAAAATTGTGGAATTGTAACCCACACTGAACTCTGAAATCTGTTCTTCAATCATTTGTTGCGATGTGCTTTGAAATTTATTGCTTTTACGTATATGAAGAGAAGGAGGAGTATAACAGAGAAGATAAGATTTAACAAATGAGTATACTGCTGAGTCATTATGTTGATATTTCTGTTGGTCTCCAGAGTCTGGGAGCAGCTAGACCAAAAAACGAAAAATCATGGAACCGTAACCCATACCAAACTTTAAAATCTGTTCTATAACTACTTGTTAAAACGTACTTAGAAATTTATTGCTTTTTTGTATATATGTTATATTTCACACACACACACACACACACACACACACAAAAAGTTAAAAAAAAAAAGGACTTTTCTAGGGGTAAAATAATCAAAATGATTCTAGAATCCCCTTGCCATCTCCTGATTTCACCTACAGTTAAAGTTGTCCTTTGTAATGTAGTAAGTCAAAAAGATAAAAATGTCCTTTCTTTTGCACAAATTGCACTCATTTTTTTTTGCACGGGCAGGCACCGGGAATCCAACCCAGGTCTCCGGCATGGCAGGCGAGAACTCTGCCTGCTGAGCCACTGTGGCCCGTCCTTCACAAATGGCACTTTTAAGGAAAACACAAACAAGAGTTTCTATGAAAATGAGATCAGCATCTTATCTTACTCCACCCGGACCCTATGATCCTACGTGGACCATGGCGCATGGCGCCATGGTCAAGAGCATCATTGTGGGCTTCAGTGCAGCTCTCGGTACCCTCCTCACCACCCGAGGCTGTAGAGGAAGCCAGAAACAGATGCAAAAGCAAAACAAAAACTGCTATGGTGGCTACTGGTCTCACATTTTTTTTCCCTTCTACTTAAAACCAAGCAAAAGCTATAAAGAAAGGTCTCCAATGAGAGAATTCTTTTTCTTCAGAATAGTTTATTAATTTGCGTACTGTTTGTCAACATTCAACTTTTTCTCTCCTACTTTGACACACGAATCCATTCAATCGGAGTCGTCTTCTCCCCATATTTCATATATTGTTATATTATTGTGCGGCTCTGCAGGCACCTCTGTGCTTTGAAGTTTGAGATTACTGCCAGCTGCCATGGCAACTTTAAGATTCCGCACCTTAGATACAAATTTCACAAGGTCCATCTCAAGTTGGGTCAACGTATTGAATGCATAGTCTTTGTTTGGGGAAGCATTTTGGTTTTTCTTTAGTGGAGTGCGAAATGAACAGCGCCGAAGGCCAGTAGAAGCTGGATCCTGTCAGGAAAGATGCCCAGCGTGAATAATATCACTGACTTAGCCAGTTTTGACCCTATTTCAAGAGTGTTGGACACATCTAAGAGAAGAGGCTCCTAGAATTGCTCTTGTCCAGGGTTGGCAAGCTTTGGCCCAGTCCAGTCCACTACCTGTTTTTAGATAAAGCTTTACTGGAACACAACCAGGCTCAATCACTAACTCCAGCCTACAGCTGTTTTCAGGCTGTAAAGGCAATAACTGCAACATGGACCATATGTCCCACTGAGTCGAAAATATTTACTGTCCCTGTACAGAAAAAGTTTGCCACGTCCTACTCTAGTCAGTCTGGACATGGTCTATTGAGGCGTTGAGCCTGTCTAGGAAAAAAACCCTGCCACCTTTTTCTCCTCTTTCCTGTCTAACTGAAAGATAAAGGGACAAGTCACTCCTTTACCTCTTTCACCCTTTTATTTCCTCTATTTGGGATGATGATTCCATTTCCATTTAGTTCAGCAACTTGTAGTAAGCCAAACGCTAGGGAAATTAAAAAGTCGGGGGACGGCAAATTTGGCTTTGTGTGAATTAATTCTGACCTGAAACCCATCAAGCTATTAAGCTCTTGACTCTATCCTCAATTCAGAAAATACAAAAAACCCTCATTTAACAGGATAAATACTGAGCCAAGGCTTTATTCACCCCAGAAACAGAAGGTTGTCTTCACCTGTTAGTCCCAGCCTGTGTGCATTTGGGAATTTTTGTCTTCACTGAGGGCACATCAGGAAACGAACTTGCTAACCTTGTCAGGACCTCAAGGTAGGAACTTTCTGTCCAAATTTGTCAGATTAACAGTCCTGCCTGTTTCTCCAAGTCAGCGATGTCTGAGCCCGAATCAGTGTGGTTGAAAGGAGGAGGCCATCCTTACCTTATTCTTCTCACTACTTCCTTGAAACTTTAGTATCACAAACAGCACAACAACAAAAAAGAGCCACAGCCATTTGCTCCCAAGCCAGCCTTGGGTGTGCTCTGGGAGATTCTGCCTAATCCGAAAGTGCCCCGCGCAAGGCACCGTTCCCTGGGGTTCCTTGGCTTTATCGCTCAGAGGAGAAAACATAAAAACTGAGCCGCAGGAGAGGCACAGCGGCAGGAAGAACCATTTCAGCATCTGCATGGTCAGGAGAGATGGGGGAGGAAGTTGCTCATGATGGGGTGTTTGCCCTCGCAACTGGGAGACTGAGCCAGGTGCTGGGCTATTGGTGATGTCACAGAGGACCTGAGCCAGAGACAGCTCCGGGGCCATTGTGACGGCTTCAGGGTCAAGGGTGCTGAGGCCCATGGCGCTGGCCTAGGCGTGGATTTAAAGGGAGATGGAGAAATTTCCAGCAGGCAATAAAAAGAGAGAATGGAACGAGGCTGGGATGCCACGTCCTTTCCAATACATTCTTTCAGGCCCTGGTGCTCTACTGAGGAGGCCCTCCACTACCTGATTTCTGTTTTTCCTTTGCTTGAACCATTGTGGTGAGCAGGGAAGACATGGCATGTGCCCCATGGAGTTAACAGTCAATTGAGAAAGGCAGACACAGAACCAGAGGTAACAAACCAGGGGCCACAGATGAGACGAGTGTTGTTTGGCCTACTTTTAAAAAAATTATTTGCCAGCATTCGGGAGTGGACTTCACTTAAAAAATCCAAGTTTCTGGTTCCTTTGGAGAACATGGAAGATTTGAGAATTTCAGGCCACACTCTCACAGGCCGGCCTGTGCTGGAGCCAAGTCGGGACTGCCCACGAGGTGGGTGTGCTGTTTCCAGTCCCTACCCCTCCCTCCCGCCTCACACTCACACTCACTGACCTGACTGCCTGCCCCCCTTAGGTATCTGACTGTGCAATCCCTCCATTGAGTAGCACTTAATAAAACTGTGATAAGAATGGAGAGCTTTAGGAGCGCCTAACAAGGAGACTGAGCTAGGTTAGAATGTCCAGGAAGGCTTTCCTGAAAAGGGTATTTGAGGAGGGTTTGAGGGGGACTAGGAGCTGGGCAGGTGGATGGGGAGGGGGGTGACATCCAGGCATATATGAAGACCCCGAGGGAAGACCACAGCCTGCGCAAAGCCTGAGGCTGACACCAGGAACACAACTAGGACCCACTGGCCAGTATGGCTGAAAGAATCTTTTTTTAAAGTTGACATGAAAGAGAAAATGCTGGATAATGGAATATAAGGCTTGAGCTTGCTCCCCTGGGCATCAGCATCAGAGAGGCCTAATGTAGGGCCTGACTCACCACTACTCACTAGGAGAACTTCCTGCTGAGTGTGAAATCAAGGGTCTGCCGGGCACTTTCACTGGGCCCCAAACCAGGTTGTGCTCTAGGGAGGGATGAAGGTCGCTCAGACTCCTAGGAACAAGGGGGAGAGTTTCAACTGTGTAGAGAGGTCATCCATGTGCCAGATGCTGGATGCTTTCTGCAGGAGCCTGACCAGACAGGATTTGGGTGGCGCAGGTCCAGAGGACCAAGGAACGAACAGGCTTTGTTAGGTGAGAAGCAACTGTTTTGAGACCTGCGGCCGCAGGCTGGAGAGTCTGTTCTCGTTTGAAAGCATGTTTTCTGTCTCCAGTCTCTCCTGACCAGCCCATACGGCGCTGGGGGGAGAGCTCAGGTTCACTGCCCACCCTGACCCCCAGGTTTGCATGAACCCTGCATTCTAAGTCAACTACCCAAACAGTACTGCCAAATGTGGTGCTTATGGTATGGCCCAGTAAAGGGCAAACTGACCTCACTTACATACATTATCCCAAATAACAGCTCAGTAAAGTTTTGTCACACATGATAGTTATTTGGAAATGTTTATGCCTATTTAATGCTAAGAATCACATTTTTTTTC
>PVIY010061200.1:0-11335 GCA_004026745.1 Myrmecophaga tridactyla | reverse complement strand
TAAAAAAAAGGATTCACCTTACAAATTGTTTTGCAATCCAATATACAATAGCTTGGAAAACAACATTTAGAATACAAAAGCCAATGTAAAAAGATAGATTAAAACAACTAGAACAGATCAGGTTTTATATGATTCTGATTTTAAAGTTTTCTTATTGCATCATCAATGTCATAAATTCTGTTCCTTCAGCTGGCTCCATTGCTTGGGATTTAAAGAAATACCTTTTCTTCCTGGTTTCATTTCACCTTCTGGATCCATCCAATATTCTCTAATGTCCATTAGGATTTCCCTTTAAAGCCCTGAGCACCGATGTACCTCCTGTTCCAATCTGAAACATGTTATCATCTCTGCTGCTGCTGCCCTGCTTGGAAGATGATGGGGCTCTTGAGGTTTCACCAGTCTTTTGCTTCTTTGCAGGTTTTTCCAGAGTGACTTGCTTTTACCTTTTTAACTTTTTGTCGACTTCACTATCAGAATCACTGCCAGATGGGCTCGAAGAAGCAAGTTTCTTGCTCTGCTCCTACAGCCGAGCTGCTGCCCTCTCACTTGCTAACTCTCTCAAGAATTTTTTCACTTAGAGGTTTTTCAAAGATCAAACAATTTGATTAAAATGTCGACAAGGGATAGGGAAACACATATACATAACTGATGGGAATGCAAATCTGGAGAACTATTTGGCAAAATAAATTGAAATTTAAAATGCATATATTCTCTGAATCAGTAACTCTATTTCTAGAAATTTACCCTACAGATATTCTGAAACATGTGAATTGACATATATAGGAGGATAAATTCTTTCCATATTGTTATTTAAAAACTTTTTTTAACAAGAGAAGTTCTGGGTTCACAAAACAAACAGGATAAGATACAGGATTCCCATATTACAACATACCCCCAACACTTGGATTTGTTGTTCTTCAATATCACTTGTTGAAGAGACTGTTTTTACCCAGTTGAGTCCAATTGGCAGCCTTGTCTGTTTCTGAACTTTCACTTCAATTCTACTGTTCGATGTATCTATCCTTATGCCAGTACCATGCTGTTTTGACCACTGTAGCTTTGTAATATGCTATAATGACAGGAAGCGTGTCTTCCAGTTTGTTCTTCTTTTTCAAGATGGTTTTGGCTATTTGGATTCCTTAACCTTCTAAAAAGATTTGATAATTGGCTATTCAAATTCTGCAAGGTAGACTATTGAAATTTTTATTGGGATTGTATTGAATTTGTAAATCACTCTGGGTAGAATCGACATCTTAATGGTATCTAGTCTTCTAATCTATGAACATAGAATGCCATTCTATTTATTTAAGTCTTCTTTAATTTCTTTTAGCAATGTTTTATAGTTTTCTGTGTACACATCCTTTACATCCTTGCTTAAATTCTTAGGTATTTGATTATTTTAGTTGCTATTGTAAATGGAATTTTTTTCTAGATTTCCTTCTCAGATTTCTCATTACTGGTATATAAAAACATTACTGATTTTTTTAAAGAAAAGTCTGTCAATATTAAAGTAAGTTAAATCCATGTATCTTCATAAAATTAAATCATTAAATCCAGAACTAATAATTTTATCTATATATCCATTGTTTTACATGGGACCTATTCTGAACTTACATGCAAGTGAACAATGTGTTAGAAATATACAAAATTCAGGCTGCTTCACTGGAGTTATTACCTATGAAAAGAGATCAGTGAGCAGTTATCCCCAATAAAACAGTCTGAAGCTGTCTCCAAATTTAGCATTGTAGAAATTTTGAAGGAAACAATTATGCTGAATGTTTCTTTTGTGACTAGGCCTTTTATAATCTTCTAATTCTCTATTTCTCTAACAGTATCACCAAAAAATATCATGTCAAATTTCTATAATCTAGATTAGTCCTGAGAATAATTTTTGATTGAATATCAAGATATCTTTATATTATATATTCACATACCATGTAATCATCCAAAGTGAACAATCAATGGTTCACAATATCATCATATAGCTATGCATTTATCATCACAATTGATATTTTGTGTGAAAAATAACATATATGTGTGAATTTGCTAAAATAAGTGTTACTTATATTTCAAATATTAAATCAGTTTTCATGTATGTTACTTTAAAATGCTGCTGTAATGAATTTCTTTGTAAAATATCCCTCTGTATTACCAATCATTTCCTTTTACATACAAGTTTTAACCATGGAAATTATCATGTACAAAAATAAATGAAGTGTATTTCACCACCTCTAAAGCTGATCTTACATAATGGCCCCCACTCATTTAATTTGGAAAACCCAACACCTAAGAATCTTCTTTGTCAGCCCTTGCTCCATCACTTTTCATAGCCAATTAGGCCCCAATCCTTGTTTATTTTTGCTGCTGAATTCTTTTGGAATATATCAACATATTTCCATCTCCAAGATCCATACTGGAAAATGGGCTATGCATATCTGTATTTCAGACACCACAGTAATCTACATATGGGTCTGTTCACTTCTTTGGACATCTTGCAAACCATACTCCATCCCTCAACTAGAAGGTAACTGTTCTAAGATTAATTACATATTGTTTCCTTCCTTCTTAAAACTGACAAACACCATTGCACAGTCATTTAAGTTATTACCTAAGAAATGGAACTAAAGCATTTGAAAATGCTTTTAAGAGATCAAGTCCAAGGAAAAACATTATTCCAAGTAATCAAAGTCAACTAATTTGGAAATCTGGATGATATGGAAATTTTGTAGGAAAATATTATTCATCAATATTGAGTATCCAGTAATGATGGGAAATATAAATAGAACAAGAAATATAGAAAGGGACAATTTTATAAAAGAATCTCAGAAATAAAATGTTCCAAGATCACAGGAGTCCAAGGGTAGTTCAGTGGTAGAATTCTTGCCTGCCATGCAGTGACCTGAGTTTGATTCCCAGCCCATGCACTTCCCAAGAAAACAAAGAAACACAAGCCAATCAAGCAAAAATTCAACAAAACAGTGCTGCAATTATGGGATACTCCACATGGAAAAAGAATGAAATATGACCCCCACCATACAGTATACAAGAAAAATTCTCCAAGATCACATAATTCACTAAGTCATGCATTTAGCAATCAAATAATCTGATGTTACTTCCCCAATTTGAGAGCACTGTATATATACCAATTTCTCTACCCTTATTTTTGGCTGAATTTTCTGGAATATGCACTGATTGTTTTTTATGGATCAATTAATATGCATTCAAATTAACCCTTTGATTTTATCTTCAAAAAACTCAGATTTTACCCAGGTCTGTTATCAAATATGTCTCAATTTCCATGTAAGGGATTAGCACCCTAATAATGAACCACCCCAGAAACACAGATACACATTTATTTACACACTTACACACAGATGCTGACACTCATGTGTGCTAAACCACTGATTCACAGTCACAAACTCTCACCTATGTGTGTATGTGTGTGTAATATACATACCCCACATATACCTCACATGCACATTTCTTCAAAAACTTACAGAAATCCCACACTCAAGCCACATGAAATTCCACACATTTATATACACTAATTCACACCACCACAATCTCACAGTCCTAGCCACACTCACCAATAACATTCCCACTGTCAGCATGTGGCATGTGCATGTATAGAATAAAATCATGTTCATATATGAAAGAATAGTGGTTTCTCCTGGCCTCTTTTATCAATCCATCTTTTATACTCTGGCTACCCATCCAAGAGCTCTCAAGAATGATATTGAAATGTGTAAAACATAAAAAATGCTGTGAGCATTGGTACTAAGAGAAAAATTTGTGGTCTTAGAATGACAGTGCAAGAGTATTTGATACAGTTGGATAAAATGAGGGCCATGGGAAGAGGGGAGTATAGGGAGAAGAGGAAGAATCTGAGTTGCTGAAAATGTGGAAGGATAGAGAATGATTATGTGGTGAGACAAACAGAGGCTTAAAAGTCAGGCATTGGGCAGTGCTGTGGTGGCTCAGTGGCAGAATTCTCACCTGCCATGCTGGGGACCTGGGTTCAATTCCCTGTTCCTGCCCATGTTTAAAAAAAAAAAGGATCAGGCAGTAAAGTCCTAGATGGAAATTACACTGTCATATTTAAGGGTAAGAGTAGGAAAAGTTTCTAAGGAATTTAAGGGAACTGTGCCTTGTACATGCAGATATTGAAATAATTGGTAAAGGTTTGGAAAGAGCAGGAGTGGGTAAAATGTATAAGAGATAAAGTCTTTGAGGAATTAAATTATATTAGGGATAGAGGGGATAAAGTGTGAGGTAGGTAGAAGGTAGAAAGGTGAGATGGAATTGGGAAAAGTATTGGGCCTTGGGACACAAAAATGGCAGGAAGATGATGAAGTGAGGTGGCTAGGAAACTTGGAGTGAGTGTAAAAGGGCCAAGGAGAAAATGACAGGGATTATAGGAGAAGGTCTTGGGCTCATGGCAAAGGCAGAAGGTACTCCATGAAATACTAGCTCTGCCCATGCCTATGAGTCCTTGGGTTCAATAAAGAAGGAGAATGTGGTACCACATAATCTCCAGCGATCATTAAACTGGATTGAAAGAGAACGAACACAGATAGAGGTGAGCAAAATCAAGGGTTATAGCCTATACTTGGATATTGGAACCCAAGGTGATTGTGTAACTCCACCTCTATCCCACGTAGCCATCTGGAGGCACAGAAAAGGACACAGGAGAGAAATAGGCAAGAGTTCAGTATATTCATGGGGTCCACACACAGGAATTCATTCTAGTCCTAAAAAATCACTACTAGGGAGCAGTCAGTGAATAGCTATGAACTTTCACATGGCAGACAGGAAAGCAATAGAGTCTAAGTGAAAATCCATAATAAAAAACAAAGAGGGCTGCCCGAATTGTGACTGGATCTGAGATAAGAAAACAAACAGCCTTGGTGAATTTTGTTTAGATTTTCAAATTTATGTTAATAAACATTTGAAATGAAATATATTTTATAGATAAAAAGAAATTTATATGAATGAAATAGTGCCAAATTGAAATATAATTCAAGCACCATTCAATTGTCAAACATTAACATGCCTTAGTAGCATATCTGAATGATAGAGAAGATGTCAATAAATAAGATACAGTTTGATCATCTTTGGAAATATAACTGTTACAGTCATTACAGAAGGAATTTGATATTTCCTGGTAACCATGATATTTTTCATAACTTGTGAATCCAGAATTCCTATCATATGAATATGCCCAATATAAACTACTATCCATGGAAAACAGGAGACTTGTGCAATAATGTTATATTTATTTTGCATAATGACTTATGTCCATGTGTTTTAGAATTCCACTGCATTAATTATTATCAGTTTTCAGGCACTGATACATTCTCAATAATCACTGATTGAAAAATAAAATATTAAAGTTAATTGATAAAATAGTTCAGAAATTTCCACCAAAGTTAAGCCTTGCCTAAATTAACTAAGGCAAAACAACTGATTTTTAGGAATACACCAAAGAAATTTAAGTTTCTATGCCCACAGAGAACTTCATACAAGTAGACTTCAGGTGCTTTTATTCATTATTACCAAAAAATGTCCAATATTTTAAAAAGAGAGAGAAAGAAAGACACAGAGAGAAAGAGCTTAGAAATAGAAACAAGAAGTAAGGAAAGAAGTATAAAAGGAAGGAGAAAAAAAAAAGTACAAGTGAATGTGTGTACATGATCTATATAGCAGTTTGGTCATTGCACAGATGTCCAGATGGTATTATGTGGATAGATTTTATTTCTTTTTTTTTTTTTAACATGGGCAGGCACCGGGAATTGAACCCGGGTCCTCTGGCATGGCAGGCAAGCATTCTTGCCTGCTGAGCCACCATGGCCCACCCAGATTTTATTTCTTATGCACTGCACTTCAGGGTAATAAAAAGGACATTATAGAATATATGTTATGAGATGAACATGGTTTTACTAGCTAGTTAACACTGATAGTCACATCATTTCTCTAGATTCTAGATTGGCTATGTTTTCAAAAAGTATTTCTGAAAAGATGGACAATGAAGAAACTTTATTTATTGAGTAAACATTTCATGGAGTTTTCATCTTTCCATTCAGTAGACTGGTTCAAAAGGCTTCTTATGCTGCTCAATTTATAACAAAAAGGGGTTCATAAAGTCATATTTGTGAAAATTGTGTTACCTGAACATTTTTCTCATGGCCTCCATGATCTCTGTGTTACTCAGGCTGTAGATACATGGGTTTAGAAGGCATATGACAATGGCATAGAACACTGC
Source organism: Myrmecophaga tridactyla (assembly GCA_004026745.1). Classification (NCBI taxonomy): domain Eukaryota; kingdom Metazoa; phylum Chordata; class Mammalia; order Pilosa; family Myrmecophagidae; genus Myrmecophaga; species Myrmecophaga tridactyla. Next base: position 5,073 of record PVIY010061200.1, on the reverse strand, counting down.
CACCAGTTTATTCTGTTCAGTTCAGTATAAGGAATATGGCCTCATACCAGTGAAGAGATGGGTCCCCTACAATATAATTGCCACAAACAGCTAGGAACTTCTTTACTGGGGCACATCTAGAAGACTACAGTGAGCACACCAGGCCTAAGAAGCTAGAAGAAACATGAAAGATATCAGCAGAATAATAAAGTTTCACCATATAAGGAAGTTTCCTGATACACAAATCACAATAAAGATGAAACCTCACAGAACAAAAAAGGTTAAGAACTAAGACCTACACAATGGAAGTTTACATACATAAAAAGTTTGTGTTAAAGAATTGATGGAATCAGAGACCCATGTACATATGTCCAGGAATATAGGTCATTTTCTCATGCATACAGGGTAACCTAAAGCATGACATATGGCTAAATATCAACCAGAGAAGAAGGATTTTGAGTCTACCAATCAAAAACATAAAAGTTTTAATATTGCAGCCCCAAAATATAATGTCCTTGCTATATGAAACAAAGTTGTTATCTTGGGAAAATGGGTAGAGATATGTGTCACATCAATTAAGAAGAGTTTATGGAGCAGAAAGTGTGGAGTTTGGTGTCCATTTGGATGAGTTGAATCAGTATGATATTCTCATTAGAACAACTAAAAAGAGGATGGCAATAGCAAGAAAGTGATATTAGGTATCAGAGGGAAATATTCTTCCTCAAGTGGAAATTAACTGGAGGCATCAAAAAATGATTCAAATTTAAAGTTAGAAAAAGATGTGAGAATATTATAGGCAACCCTGTGGATGGCCTCTGTTCAGATCTCACAGCACTACCTATCCACACAGCTTAGCATGCTACCATTTTCAACTGCATTCAACACTCTCCATGGAAGTCATACTTATGGCTTCAATTTTCTCCATCATAAAACAATTGCAATGATGTTATTATAACCAGATAGAGAGATATGTTAGAAATTTGCCTAGTTCTCATCCTTTATATCCAGATGGATAAGATTTTGAATGGCAAGAGGGGGTTAGGTGCTTTTTGAAATACTAAGGATGTTTAAGGACAAGAAAATAGAATATGTACCTGTAGAAAAGGTAACATAAATAGGATTTTTTCAGCATAAATTATCAGAAGCAGATCATTGTATAAATGTAAGAAGCCAGATGTATATAGTTACTCAACAGCCAACTTTTAGTTTTCTGAGAATTTTTAACATACAAATAGTTTTTCTGTATCCATTGACTTGAGTGAAACATGGAAAACATAAAGTAAAAAGACTTGCTTCAGTATAAATTTTTATATACAAATCAGCAAACAAATGCAGAAAGAAGCCAGATGTGTACATTTATCCTGTCTATACTCCACAAACTTTTATGTCATAGGACTTGTTTAGAATCTTAGTTTACATTCATACTTGCCTGATATGGTTGGAATGATGTCTCTAAAAGTGCCTCCAACATTATGCATAAAAACTAATTCTTAATTAAAAATTTCATTCTTAATTTTTTAACATAAAGAATTAATACTTATTTTTCCCTGAAAATTCATATTCCAAAAAGCATGTGATAAATTGATATCACATTGAATGTCTAATTCAGCTTGTGGATAATTGGCATACTCATTTTATTGGTCTTCTAATCCATGAATATGGATGGTATTTTTATTTGTATAATCTTCTTTCATTCCTTTCAGCAATATATATTATTTAGTTTTAAATGCACAGGTTTTAAACATTTTTCTTAAGAATTTATGCTAAAATTTGAACACATTATAAATGACATTGTACCCTTAATTTAATTTTCACATGTTTCTGATTCATTCTGTATGCTTGTTAGTAATCAGATGCCTGCTAAAATTACTTATTTGACTAAAGAGATTGTTTTTAGATTCTTTGGATCTTCCATGTGCACCTGCATGCCAGGTATGAATGAAGATAGATTTATTTATGACTCTAAAAATCTATATGCTATTCTTTTTCTTGCTATATATCTCTACTAATTAAGTAGATAGAGAACATTCTTGATTATGTTTCCCAAAATTCAAGAGAAATGGTTCAATTTGCTATCTATCAATAATCGATGTAAGTTCTTTGTAGCCTTCCCTTGTCAGATTAAATTATACTTTACTTATAGTTATCTGAGAATTTTTTTTTTACATGGGCAGGCACCAGGAATCGAACCTGGGTCCTCTGGCATGGCAGGAAAGCATTCTTGCCTGCTGAGCCACCGTGGCCCGCCCTATCTGAGAACTTTAAACATAGAAAGATGTTAAATGTTATCGACTACTTTTTTGGTATCCATTGACTTGACCAAAAGATTTTTTATTCAAGTTAGTAATAAGGTGGATTACACGTATCTCAATATTTAGACAACTTTGAACTCTGGGAATTAATTCATTTGATGTGTTTTTCTTTTATATGTCTTTGGACTTAACCTACCAATGTTAAGGATTGAGATTCAGGGTCTAAATTCAAACCAAATAGTCATGCATAATTTTCCATTCTTACAATGTACTTAAGAGTTTGTATATCCAAGTTATGTTGGCCTCATGATATGTATTGACAGTGTCTCATTTCTCTATTATCTGGTAACAATACAAGAAGATTATTATTATTACACATATATACATATATTTAGTAGATTTTATATATTTATGGCAGAAATTTTGTTGAGATATGTTTTCATTACAATAACTAGACAAAATTTTTCTCCTGTTTGTTAATTATACTTTGAATTCTAAGGGACGAGTTAAATAGGGTACAATATGCCACAAAATGGTTTTGCATTTTGAATGAGATCACTTTTATTCAATGTCATATGCCATCCCATTTTATGATTATTAATCTCAGCAACAATAACACTTGTAACCAAAACTATAAGCATCCACCCCAAATTTGTCTACCCTGGTATGAGAAATTTTGTAGTTGTATACCATGTCATAGGATCAGATTTAATGATAAATTGGGTTCCTTAGCTTGTCTACTTTGTTAAACATTTAGAAATTTATTATGTAAACTCAATAAATATCCCAAGGGATGAAATGTAATTGAACTAATTGTAATAAGTTATTAATTTAAAGATGATTGTTACATTTTCTCATTTTATTGTCTATAGATTATCTCATACATGGAAATGAAATGATTATCTAATACCTTAAGATCCAATTCTTCTTTCCAACATCGAAGTTAAAAAGAATCATTTTGGACATAAATTAGTATAAACATTTTCCAATGTTTATTACAGGAGAAAGTGAAAATAATAATCACATGTTGTAAAAGAAACATGAAATGTGGTGTGGAAATATGTAGTAGACAGGAAGGAGGAGCTGTCATTTTGGGCCATGAATTGTGAAAAGAAAGAAAAATGGCATTTACTATTTCAAGCAATTATTTCCATTTTTTCTTCTGTTAAATGTCATCTATACCTTTCAGTTTGTAAGTTTGGAATTTTTTGGCTTGATATACAGCATTTTACCTGAGACAAAGATGAAAAATTTCAACTATTATGAAATGGATGAAAGTATTGTGAAATGGATGGAAAGGATTTCAAAACCAACTGGCATTGGTGCATTTGGATTTTGTAGTCTATATATGTGAAATGACCTGTGAATACTCACAAAATAGCAAGATTAATACCAGTATTAATATTGACACTGTCAACACATCTACCTGCTTCAGAGAATAACTCATTTTCTTCTCTTTCAATATTCCAAATTGTGTGTAAATCCCTCTCATTGACAGATTTTAAAAATAAAATATACAAAGAGTGAGATTATGGAAAATTTAATTTGCAGTTTCCATCTGCCAGTAAGCTATGGAATGAGACTTGGGTGGCAGTGATTGCACCTGACATCAGATAACCTAGTGTGAAAATGAAAGTTTCACTAACAATCTTGATTTGCTTAAGCTTCCTTTTTACAAGAAGCTACAAAAAAGAAATAGAAAACAACTGAGTCAAGTTGATGGACCAATAATCCTTCACAGTTAAGACCTCTGTCCCTGCACAGAAGTAACAAGCCACACTGCACAATTAGTTTGCTTATCTTCACTAGATAGCTCTTTTTCTACAGAAATGTCCTGCTTGCCCAGTTGCAAATTATGAAATGTAGACCAAGGACATCCTTCCCAGGCAACTCATATAGTGTACTCTCCCTTGCTCCTCTTCTCCATTTCCCCACATCCTCCCTTGTTCTTAGCAATCATATAAACTGCTTCTACCCAGCTGCCTTTTGCATAGAAACTTACTTTTAGTTCTACTCTGTACATACTCTATTCTAGCTCAATAAACCCTTTCTAAACTCTGGTTTTCAGAATCTATGTATTCCATTTCAGCAAAATACTAGATTGTGAAGATAGATACTATGGTAGAAGTGGTGCTCTATGTGAAAGAGAGTATGCTCATGTCATGCAAAAGGATCTCCAATGGAAAATATTTTCATTCTAATATTTCTGTAGAACAAAGAGCAGAAAAAAAACCTTGAATCTCCTTCAAGAAAGTTCTGAAAAATTTTTGCACTAATTCGATTATAAAACTAATAGTACCTACTTACAAAATAAATTACACAAACTTTAACTGAAGAAGAGGGTGAACTAATTCAAAAGTTGTTTGCAAACCCTGCCTTTTTAGTAATTATAGTGCTTATACTTTTGTCTTGTTGGATAGTCTGGTAGTTCTTTCAGAACAAGCATCATGAACTTGGAATGTGTGCAAGCACCTCCAAATTGTGAATTTTGGAGGTTTTAACCTATCTTTAAATGTTAGTAGAGTAGAAAAATGCCAAATACAAATCTTTTTGGAAGTATTAAATCTAAAACATGGCCAAAAGGAATACAAGCACGGTACTGGGATGCATATGAACAAATTTTGGCACCAGTACTTGCTATCTGTGTGAAATTAGCCAACTTTTAAGTTTGAGAAATTTAGGTAATATTCATATTGCCTTCCCAAGATACACAATGGAAGGTCAGAGGATTTGATATATCCATAAAGTACTTATAATTCTGCCTAGCATATGAGAAGTACTCAATAAAAATTAAACTAGTTTAATATCATACACTCCCATGGACCTTAAAATCAGCTCTGCC
>PVIY010061199.1:0-11329 GCA_004026745.1 Myrmecophaga tridactyla | reverse complement strand
TTCCAAGCTCTGGGTCGTCGATCAAGCCCCAGGGTTTCCTAACCCCAAATGTCTCACTCCTCGGGTCCCCGGGTGGCCCATCCCGGTGTGTATCAATAAAAGCCTTAACCCGCATTTGGCCTCAGTGAAGACTTCTCTCGCGACCGCCGGCTGGGGAAAGCGCCGGCTCCGGCTTACCCAGGTTAATTCTCTGCGAGCTTGCCCCCAAACCCACCCAGTGTACCGGTTTGCCTGACACGGCTGAAGCAATCCGCGGCAGTTCATGGATTAGAAGACTAAATATTGTTATGATGTCAATGCTGCCCAAAGTGATTTAAAGATTGAAACAATCCCTTTCAAAATTTCAACTTCCTTCTTCACAGAAATGGAAAAGCCTATCATCAAATTTGTATGGAAGGATAATGGAGCTCATAATAGCCAAAATCATCTGGAAAAAAAGAAGAAAGCTGGAGAATTCATACTTCCTGATTTTAAAAATCATTACAACACTAATCAAAAGAGTGTGGTACTGGCACAAGGACAGACTAAGATCAATGGGATTGAATAGAGAATTCAGAAACAAACCCTCACATTTACAGTCAGTTGATTTCGACAAGGATGCCAAGTCCACTTAATGGGTTAAGAATACTCTCTTCAAAAAAAGACGGTGAGAAAACTGGATATTCACAGGTTAAAGTATGAAAGAGGACCCCTGCCTCACAGCTGTATAGAGAAATTAAAATGGGTCAAAGACTTAAATATAATAACTCAAACTATAAAATTTCTAGAGTAGAGCATAGGGAAGCATCTTTAAGATCTTGTGTTAGGCATTGATTTCTTAGACTTTACACTAAAAAAACTAACAGCAAAAAAATAATAGTTGATTGATTGGTCTTCACCAAAATTAAATCTTTTGTGCTTCAGAGAACTTCATCTGAAAGTAAAAGGACAACCTCTATAATCAGAGAAAACATTTGCAAAACACATATTCAATAAGAGGTTAATATCCAGACTATTTAAAGCAATCCTACAACTTAGCAATAAAAAGATATACAGGGTGGGCCACAGTGGCTCAGCAGGCAGAGTTCTCGCCTGCCATGCCAGAGACCCGGGTTCATTTCCCGGTGCCTGCCCATGCAAAATAAATAAATAAATATGATATACAACCCAATTAAAGAATGGGCAGAATACTTGAATAGATAAAAATGGCTAATTAGTGCAGATAAGATACTCAATATGATTAGCCATTAGGGAAATGCAAATCAAAACCACAATTAGATACCATCTCATACCCATTAAATTAACTAACATTAAAAAAAGACAGAAAAGGCCACATTTTGGAGTAGATGTGGGGAAATAGAAACACTCATTCATTGTTGGTGGGAATGTAAATGCTGCAGCTACTATAGAGTTTGGCAGTTCCTAAGAAGCTTACTATATGACTTGGAAAATCCATTTCTGTGTATATACCCAAAAGAATCGAAATCAGGTACTCACACAGAATTTGCACACGAATGTTCATAGTGGCATCATTCACAATTGCCAAAAGATAGGAGCAACCCAAGTGTCCACCAACAGATGAATAGATTTTAAAAAGTGATGTATACATACCCAATGGAATACTACTCAGCCATAAAATGGAATGAAGTTCTGATACATGCAACAGCATAGATGAACCTTGAACACATCATGTTGAATGAAATATGCAGATATAAAAGGATAAATATTGTATGATGGCATTGATATAAAATAATCAAATTCATAGAGTTCAGAAACCAGAACACAGGTTTCCAGGGATGGAGTGGGGGTAGAGAATGTGGAGTTAGTAGTGCTTAATAGTGCAGAATTTCTGTCTGGAGTGATGGAACATTCTGGCAAAGGATAATGTTGACAGCACCACGTAATTAACACCACTGAATTACATAATTACATATTTGAATGTGGCTAAAAGGGTAAATTTGGGGTTGCATATATGTTACTAGACTAAAACAAAAAAAAACAGAACTGTACAACACAAACAGTTAGCTATCATGTAAACTATGGACTATGGCTAATTGTATAATCATAATAATATTGGTTCATCAATTGTAACAAGGGTACAACAATAATACTAAGTGTTAATAAGAGGGAAAAGAGTGGGGAAGGAGGTCACTTACGGGAAGTCTGTATTTTCTGTATGGTTTTATTTGAAACTTAAACTTCTATACTTAAAAAAAATTGGTGCTGCAAGGGCATATTTTTTTCATAGATTCTTTAAGACTGTAATACATTCACAGCTCTCTAAGTTCTATTTGAATTGGACACCTTAAAATTCTCATTGTTGATCAGTCTGAGACAAGACTCACTCTACTAAAATAGAGAGTTCTGATTCCTTACCCAAATTCAAGACCTGAGCGTAGATTCAAAGACTAAGAGTCTATTGAATGATGAAGTATTTAGGAACAACTGAGGAATAACCCTGCTAACAGTGCAAATATCTTTTCCTACTTGTACAAGTGAAACTCTAGACATTTACTATGTTAACTTTGCACTAGTGAGAAATAAATAGAAATAGAAATAATACAGATACCAGCTTCAAACCAATGAATATACCTACAGACTCAAATATTTTTATAATCCCCTGGCCAGAAAGGATATAATTGAGTGCTAAAATGGATTTCTGATCTTATTTCACATCATGATCAGACAGTGAGCCCACAAACCTATCTAATGGTAATTTAGACTGTTTCTGAGCACAATACTGGAATAAATAGGCTCAGAAGCAGGAAGAGTTCCCAGAAAGCTCATACTCTGTGATCCATGAAAACCCAACTATTTTGTCATGAAATGCTATTAGGAATCCATGAAGCTCTTCCACATCCAAAAATAAAACGAAATAGCAACACTGTTTTCCAAAAGAAAAGTCACATCCTTAGGTAGGAAAATGCAATGAACAGAGTCGTTGTCATTGTTCAACATAAAATTTCAAATTAATTAATCTGTTTGGACAAGTTAAAAGAAAAGATAGGGGTGGGCCACCGTGTCTCAGCAGGCAGAGCTCTCGCCTGTCATACCGGAGACCCAGGTTAGATTTCCAGTGCCTGCCCATGCAAAAAAAAGAAAAAAGAAAAGATGGCCATGGAGGATTTCAGTGCATTATCATAAGCTTTATCAGGTAGCATACTGATTGCACATAATATTCCATTTAGAGTCTCCTTACTGGCATAAGTAAAAAAAAACAAAACAAAAACTGCTGACTTCTTGAGTGGAGTAATGAATATGGAAAATGTTTTTTCTTTTTTTTTTTCCTATTCCAGTAAACAGAGAATATCAGCAGTATTGTGTTTCCACCTAGAAAGGAATATAGTACTCTTTCACTGTCCTGCTTCAGGACTATATCCACTCTCTGAATCCCACCACAAATAAGAACACTGATTGTCTCTTCATACTACAAGATATAACATGGTCTACTAAATCTATTGTATATTGACAGGACTTGAATAGTAAGAAATAGCAGGTAGCTATATGCCTGGTTAAAACACTTGCACGATAAAAGGTGGGGAGAAATATTATAAATAGAGTGGATTTTAACTTTATTGTTCTGGGATCAGCATTTGAGGCAGGTTGAAATATGCCACGCAATATGAGAGACAAGGGATTTCATTTTACACTTCTTACTATTAAGAGAGGTCCAAAACTTGGCAAGCATCTTTGCATTTTGAAAGCAAAATTTGCATTTGATTTTGGCTGCACCATATTATTTAAGCAGAGTGCCATAAGGCTGCAGATTTGAAAGGTCCCTGAGTAAGAAAAGCTCTCTAGCTGTTCCAGGCTGAAGTCTGAGCAGTTCTGCATCTTGGTTTTCATGATACAAAAGACTCAATGGCTGTCAGAATGTCTCTGATAGATGGAAACAGTATTATGTGATCAGGGGCTAGCTACAAAATCACAGAGGAACTCCCTAAAGTTTTAGCATATTCAAGTTGCCTGTTTTGAGAAACTTTACTTAGGTTCTAAGTGGACCTTGATGTTGGATAGATACAAGATTATATCAAAACAAAAACCATGATACCTAAAATGTCCTTGGTGAACTAGGTGTTGTTGATATCAACTAATCCTTAATTCAGCCACAAGCGACAAACAGCAACAATCCTTTTTTTTTAGAAGTGGCAAGATTTATTGGCACTAGTTTGCAACTATATTGCTCACATTCTTAATGTGTGTCATATTCCCTTAATCCCTACCTGTGACCAGGTGACTGAAAAGAATAACCAAAACATGGTTCTTAGGAAATGTTGCCTTCAGCTGGAAAAAAGACTGTACAACTCCACACTGAGCCGAAGAAAGGATGTGTAACAAGAAAGTCTGGGGAAGAGATGTGTCGGTCAATCTTTCACTATGGAAATGGGAATTGAATGCTCTGTACCTATATGATTGACAACCCAAAATCATGCTTTGTAGAGGAGATTCTCAAAGCTTGGTTGGTTAAGATACCAAACACCCGTGCCTTTCTTATTCGGTTCTTGAATAAAAACGGCAGCCCATGGATGTATGAATGGAGATTATCTATATCTTAAAGACCATGGACTTCTTTTCTATTAAGTTAATACAGTTATACCTGGTGATAATGGCTTACTATGATATCAAAAATCTAAGGTAAATCAGACAAGTTGATTTCATGGTTCAGCCTCCGTCCTGGAAAAAAGAGCAAATGGGTTTTTTTGTATCAGCATCATATTTACATTTACTAAATGCTTGTTCACTATCATTCACTGTCATATCATACCTGACAACATTGCTTTTAGTTAAGCAAAAAAAAAACAAAAAACAAAGGGCAATGTGCTAACTGACCCTTAGGTTTTCTATTGACCCTACCATATAGCATCTCAACACAGATGTTATAGAGAAATGGAGTGGTTTTTTTAAAAACTGTGTTAGGCCACACATTTGAGATGGGGTGCTTTCTACAGAACATACTCCATGCTCTGTACCACAACTAATGTATTTTCTTTGGTCCTGTGTGACTAAAATGCATTGGACAAGAAATAAAGGTATATAATTTGGAAACTTATAAGTTGAATCACTAGCAACCTTTAAAAGACTACCTTTCCTCCCTGTTAGAGTAATATTTCCACCAGGAAACACAATAATACTAACAATGCTCTAAAAGCTGAGAGTGTCACCTGACCATTTTGCATTCTCCATGCCACCACATGAATATCCATAAAGGGATATTCATATTATTTGAGGTGAATGATCTTATATCAATGCACAAAGGGCCATTGTTCCAAAGTAGGGGCATGTAGGAATACATCTGAAACTCAATCGGACATCTCCAAATTTGCCCTATTTGGTACAAGATAATCGAAGAGTACATATCCCCATACAGGGAGGAGCGCCAAGCCTCAGATTTGATAGGAACTGAAGTTTGAATCACAAGAAGAATAACCTGGGTGATCTGAGATGCTGAATAAAAGATAAAACATAGAATGGGGGTAGATGAAAGATGAATCATTAAGGACCCCAAGGCCAATTACAGAATTTGGAAATATTACATTTACCCATATTTTCCTATTTCTTGTCATGCATTTCTTTTCTTTTTTGTGTCCCCATATTACTTTATGCAATCTGAGTCAATGGTCGTTAAGTTTCCAATTTGGTACCAAGTCAAGACAGATTTTTGCAGAACTAGAGGATAGCCTGGAATCATGCAGAGGTGATAGATCAGAAGTGGAATTTAACAACAGCTGAGATGTTAATCTCACTTTCATGAGTGTGTTTATATCATATGAGGAAGAGTTACATTAAGTTACACTGGAACATTTTGTTTTGCAGTTGATAATGACATTAGCAATAATAATAATTATATTATCTACTGCTCACATAGTACTTACTATGAACCAGGCACTATTTTAATTACTTCACATTTATTAGCTCATTTAATCCTCACAGCAACTCTATTCTTATTATCCAGACAATGAGAATGACAGAACTACAATTTGAACTTCAGCAGTCTGATTTCAGAGTCTTTTTTTCTTTCAGTGACCACATTATACAAAACTTGTTGTTAAGAAGATGGGTACATTTTTTATGTTGGATGACCAAAGTGTGGAATGTATCAGCATTTGTCTTTGTTCTAGACTACACATCACTATTTAAATACCTTTCTAATATCTGAGAAACGTCAGCCTTGTACACCCTACAGCTCAAAAAAGAAGCTAGATAATTTACTTATCAAGTTTCATTTTTTTCAGCATAAATCCATACCCATTCATGCAAGACTTACTCTGAAGTGAACAGCATGAAGAAAGAGACTCTATTGATATCCATTGGGGAGGAGAATATGGATGCACAGGAGTACAGACTTTTGGAATTATAAGGATTATAAAGTCATTTTTTTTTTTTCTCATAAGTGGTCTTGAGGTTAGCAGAAGTGAATGCAAAGAAGTGTATCTTTTGAGGAGGGAAAGTTATAGTATGCAGTGCTTGGTGGCTGGTGAACAGACATTTATTCATCAAGGATAGTCCTGTCCTGTGGTTTTTCATCTGGCTCCCAGAAGCACAGCTTCCAGGTCATATCCTTTTAAAACAATCCTTTTCTGCTTAATCAACCTGAGTCAACATTTGTGCCTTCCAGGTAAGGACCCTTACAGATGCAGTGTCCAAGAGTATAGGCAAAGAAGGCCACTTTTAGGATTTATTGAAGGATATCAAGTGAAGAGAGATATATTTACTTTTTAGTTAGTAAAGAACAAAATAAATAACAAAATTAACACAGTACTGACAAATGAATGGAAAACTTGGCACAATACTTTCCTGCTCTTATTGGAAGTATAAAGCAATAAATCTTTCTGGGAGTTAGCTTGGTAATAGAGATCAGCATTTAATACCCACATCCTCTGGCAGAGAATTTATATTTCCAGAAATCCATTCTAAGGACTGTTATATGTGGTCAAAGAAGCACATGCAAGCATAAGCTTGCCAAAAATGTTGGAAATACCTTGTGTGCATAAATTTAGTGACTGAACAACATTACATAAAATTCAGAATATTCAAGCAATAGAATTCTAAAAGTCATTTTACTCAAGCAAAATTTCATTTTAACATTGAGTTATGCAAACAATAGACACCTGCATAACAAAGTGCTTAGGGAATAACACCTGTAGTATTTGGATATGTCTTAGTAAATGAAATATAATTGGCCCAACTGGAGATGCCCATGCTAATCCCCATGTCAACAAAACCAAAATCTAAGTTTCTATTTCCTGTAAATGCCCAGCACTCTCAGAAACAGAATTTAAATTGGCCATCAGCTATTGCCCACTCCCTACTCTTAAGCCACCTAACTTCCTCATTGCTAAGCAACTGTCTGCACTAACCATATTAGGAAATGTATTCCAGACAACCCAATGAAGATTTCCTCCCAATGCCATCTCTTGTTCTGTCTATAAAAGCCCATTGCTCTCTTTGTTCAAAGGAATTTCTTCCTACCTCGTGGCAATGAAACTCTCTCCAATTCATGAATTGATTCAATAAAACTCTCTGAGATCTAAGCAGAGATCAAGTTTTTGTTTTAACAGTCTTGTACTTATGCAATTATTTTTTACTAGAAACATAATGGGTTGACTGCATGGTGAGCCCTGTGCTTGCAAAAAATATACAGCAATAGAATAAACATCCATTTTCTCTAGGTTGTTAGCCTTTAGATAACTATAATATTTATTTTTACTATTCTCTTTTATAATCCAAATCCAGAATATATGATTTCTATAATTCAAAAAAAACTAAATAATCCCTTTTTATTAAACCTACGAAAACAACATGATAAGTAAAGCAATAATGAAAAGCAAAACACAAACTAGAAATAAACAGAACTAAATAAAAGGAACTTTCAAAAATTTATGTTGAAGGGCAAGCCCCTTTATCATGTGGAAAGCTTTTATGAAGTAATTAAAAATAATTATGCTCCACAATCTCTCCCTTAAAAAAAAAAGGGTTTGCATGTGTTTGCCCTAATATATTTGTCTTGCGTGTGTGTGTGTGTTTTCTTCAATTATAGGTGTAGCAGACACTGCCAACTGTGTAACCAACATTGGGTTTCTTTTTCATCTTTCTTAAATAATCTTATATTTAGTTTTTTATATTCTACTTCACCCTGTCAGTGAAATGCTACAAGGGAAGACTTAACCATACCCAAGTTCACAAATCCCAACCCCATTGTTTCCAACTATGAAAATATTTAATAGGTACTCAGTGAGATCAGTTATTAGGAATTTTCCATTTGAATCCTATGTTTTGATACAGGTTCTATCTTGTTCATTATCAATACCACTATTTAGTTTTCTTTTCAGGACACTGTGATGATATTTCAATTTATTGATGGAATTACTAATTAATATCCTGTCAGATTTTTCTGTTATTTGAAGATTTAAAAAATAATTTAAAAATTGCATAAATAAAGATTATTATCTTAAGTCAGACCAGAAATTTTACCTACTGAATATTTTCAATCTTACAACTTTATTAATATAATCAATATTTATAGTGTAACATGCCAAATATTGCATATTAAATAATTCTGCCTACACTTTCTTCCTAAAATGAAGACATTCCAACAGCAGAAAGATTACAGCTCGTTGAAGTCTCAGATGATGGTTAGCATTTTTAAGTACTTTTTAATTGAGGTATGTACATTGTTTTTGAGACATAATGCTATTACACATTTAATCGATCACAGTTTAATGTAAACATAACTTTCATATGCAATGGGAAACCAAAAAGATCATATGACTTGCTTTATTGCAATATTTGCTTTATCAGGGTGATCTGAAACCAAACCAGCACTATCTCTGAGATGTGCCTGGACCTACATGAGAGTCTCATTTATATTTTGCTGAAATATGTAAAAGAGACTTGGAATTACACTTTCTGTGCTATTGCTCTTCCATTTTTAGGTTATGACTATTTTATTCTGTCACTCAGGAATCATATAGAACACACTAAAGTAATGAATAGTAACAATTATAAAAATTTAATTTTTTACATAGAGGCCTTTGAAGCCTATGAATAATTAAAAATAATTAATCAATTATTTTAATCAAATGTGTAATACGAATGTTTAAGAAGTTAGGAAATGTGCCACTAATAGTACAAAATATCTCTAAATACTTCATATCATATCATTTAATTCCAGAATAAAATAACCTGTACAAATGAAAGAAAGGTCAAATCAAAGAAAAAGAATTGTTCCTATAGATTTGAGTTTCCTGATCATGCATACACATTTCGTGAAACTGTTGTAGAAAGCCTCAAGCATTGCTTAGATAACTGGACATTAAAACCTTTCTTTTTTCTTCCATGATTCTATAAAGTGCCCAGTGTTAGTTAATGGACCAATTTTTAATCAGCTAGATGGTTATAAGATGTCATAAAATAGTATTCACTCCTTCCTTGAAATCACCATTTCAGAATAACATTAAGGAGCTAGAGTTTTAAAGAAATAGTTAATACAAATTAATAGCATTAACAAAAATATAATGCACAGAAAAAAATACCAAGCTTGTCCACTTAACTTGGTACAGAAAAGTAATATAGCCACCTCCTATTATTTTTATTAGTGATATTTAAATTATTAGTAATATCATGTTTTACTGAAATAATTTTAAAAATAAAATGGTAATGAAACACTCACCACCCACTTTCACAAGGTTTACACGTTCAACTGTAGTTTTCTTGTAAACTGGTTTACATTTTTGCTTCAGAACCAATCAGTCTTCAGTCGCATTCACAAGAATGCATTCCCAGAAACCCAGATATTTTTGCGATCACAACCATGTTAAATCACTTTGACCATAATCGTTCTTATAATAATAGTCCATTTATCTGATACAGGCTTCTAAATGCACAGATGATGTAATATCTCATGTTCTATGCATAATGGAAAAAAAATAAACATTGGGAACAGAAAATGGTGAATTAGGGTACAATCTACCCTTTTAGCAATTGCATGTGACACAAGAAAAGTTGCATATCATCCTTGACCATGGGTGGTTGTGCAAAGAGTAGAGTTGAGACAGACTGATGGCTAAGATCTTTTATAATTCAAAAACTGTATAGATTCATTGATGATGATGAAGTAATTCAACAATCTAATGAATCTTCTCAAAAACTCCTAAAACTTCTCATGGTCTGGCTTATGAATTTGGTGTTAAATCATGTCATTTTTTGGACTATTTTATATGCATGTGCATTTTAGATTCATATCTAGATTGCAAACCTATAATTTCTTATTTATCTTTTATCCAACACCCAGAAAATAAATATCCAATATCTATAAAATAAATGATTATTGATTGATTGACTACTCTTGCTGCATATTAAAAAAAGAAGTATAGGATGTAGCAGCAAGGGACAATTTTTACATATTTTTATATATCCTCACAACAATTTTTATATCTTTACCTTCTTTCACATCAAGAAAAAATAAGAATAAAAAAGGTTACATCTAAATAAATTTAATTGCATACAAACAGTACGATGTTCCATTGTCAAAGAATTTAAATGCCACACTTTCCAAAAGTATTCACTAATAGGATTAATATTATTAAGCATTAATACTTCTTTTTAAACAAATATTATCTGTTTGTTTGAAAATTTTAAACATTTTTCCATGCACATATTTAAAATAAAAAAATGTTGGAATTAGAATATATATCAGAATATAGAAACTATGTATTGGTAAAATAGTACATTAAAATGTAGAATGTTAATAAAATAGTATATTAAAATATGAAATGCGTAGTGTTATGTAGAAGAAATTATTATTTATTTCTCATGTTGAAATAAAATCTTATATTATACTTGTATATGTAATCATAAATACTTTAGGAATAGTGAAGATGATACGTGGTTTTAAGATGTAAATCTGTATCTCCCTCAGTAACCAGTTCTTTAAATAGATTTGAAAATGTTATTAAAAAAAAAAGTTCTTCATTTTTGTTTAAAATGGACAAGCTTTAATTATCAAATTCAGGTAAGAAAATAGCTTGTATGAGACATACAAAATTTGATCATGTTCTTTCTCTTGTCAAAATCTGGCCTGTGACTGAAGGATGAACACTAAAAATGAAGAAGCACATTCACATTGCATTTGATTTAAAAATCATATAAATCCAACCGTCTTTCTAGGACTGTGGTAAGGCAAGACATATACTTGTTTAGCTTGTACTTTTCTGGCCTTTATAAATTGTTTAGAATTACTCTATGCATTCAAATCTAAATATGTCAGTTATATATTACCACAGTTAGAAGGAGGAAAGTTTTTTCCCCCTCTTCTTATTGCCACAGTTTTGTAAGCAGTCCCTGTACGAGT
>PVIY010061198.1:0-11329 GCA_004026745.1 Myrmecophaga tridactyla | reverse complement strand
CTGAATCCTCCTTAAAAGGCTTCCTGTGATTAGATTAAGCATCACTCATTGCAGAAGACACTGCTCTTTGGCTGATTACAAATGGAATCAGCTGTGGATGCAGCTGACATGATCATGATCTAATTCTATGAAATGTCTTCAGTGCAACAGACAGGCCAGCACTTGCCCAACCAGACAAACAGGTACCACAACTCGGCCAAGTTGACACATGAACCTGACCATGACAATGTGTGATATGGATCCTCTTTCATTCTTTTGGATATAAACATCCTGTTCTCTAAGCAGCATTTGTTGAAGAAGTTGGTCTGTCCCAGTTGAGTTGTCTTGACTGCCTTATCAAAGATCAATTCTCCTTAAATGAGAGGGTCCACCTCTGAAGACTCAGTTTGATTTCATTCATGAGTACATCCATTTTTATGACAATACCATACTGCTTTGAATACTATAGCTTGGAAATATGCTTTTAAGCCAGGTAGTATGAGATCTTCCACTTCATTTTTCTTTCTAAAGGTACTTTAGTTATTCAGGGAACCCAATTATTCCAAATAAATTTGGTTCATAGATTTTCTATTTCCAGAAAGTAAGTTGTTGCGATTCTCATTGGTATTGTATTGAATCTATAAATCAGTTTGGGTAGAATTGACATCATAATTATATTTAGTCTTCCTATCCACGAACATAGTATGTCCTTCCATGTATTTAGGTCTTCCTTGATTTCTTTTAACAATGTTTTATCATTTTCTGTGTATAGGTCTTATATGTCCGTGGCTAAATTTATTGCTAAATATTTTATTCTTTTGGTCGCTATTGTAAATGGATTTTTTTCTTGATTTCCTCCTAAGATTGCTCATTATTGCTATATAGAAACACTACTGATTTTGCATATTGATAATGAATTTGGCCACTTTGCTACACTACTTTATTGGCTCTTGTGTAAGGTAGGTTCTTGAAAGAAACAGAATCAGCAGGAGATACCTATAAATATAAAATTTATAAAAGTGTCTCAGTAACCATGAGGATGTAGAGTCCAAGGTCTTCATCAAGCTGGCAGCTCTGATGAAGGTCTTCAATGAACTGGCTGCATAACTGTGGGGGTATAAGAGTCCAAGGTCTGTAGGGCAGGTTGCAAGCTGGCCGCTCCAAAGAAGGTCCTCAATGAACTCTCAGGAGAGGCTGGCTGGCTGAAGAAGGAAGAGTGACTGTCTCTTCTGAATCCTCCTTAAAAGCCTTCCAGTGATTAGATTAAGCACCACTCATTGCAGAAGACACTTCTCTTAGCTGATTAGACATGCAATCAGCTAGGCATGCATCCAAAATGATCATGATGAAATCCTTGAAGCAACCTCATAGCAACAGACAGGCCAGCATTTGCCCAACCAGACAACAGGGCAAGTTGACACATGAACCTGACCATGACAGCTCTAGTAGCTTTATTGTATCATTTTGGGGGATTTTCTACATATAGGATCATGTTGTCTGTGAACAGTGAAAGTTTAACTTTTTCTTTTTCAATTTGGATGTCATTTATTTCTTTCGCTTGCCTAAATGCTTTAGCTAGAACTTCCAAGACAGTGGTGATTAACAATGGTGACATTGGGCACCCTTGTCTTGTTCCTGATCTTAGAGAAAAAGCTTTAAGTCTTTCCCTATTGAGGATGATGTTGGCTGTAGATTTTTTCATATATTCCCTTTATCACGATCAGGAAGTTTCTTTGTATTCCTATCTTTTGTAGTGATTTCATCAAGAAAGGATGTTGAATTTTGTCAAATATCTTTTCTGCATCAACCTAAGTGATTATGTGTTTTTCCTCTTTAATATATTGATGTAGTGTATTATATTAATTGATTTTCTTATGTTGGACCACCTTGCAAAGTAGAATAAACCTGCTTGGTCATGTGATATAATTCTTTTAATGTGCTGCTGGATTTGATTTACAAGTATTTTAATGAGGATTTTTGCATCTATATTCATTAAGAGATTGATCTTCAGTTTTCTTTTTCTTGTAGTATCTTTGTCTGGCTTTGGTATTAGAGTGATGTTGGCTTCATAGGATGAATTAGGTAGCTTTCCTCCTCTTCAATGTTTTCCTGAAGAGTTTGAGCGGGATTGATACTAATTCTTTCTTGAATGCTTGGTAGAATTCACATGTTTAGCCTTTTGGTCCTAGACTTTTCTTTTTGGAGAGTTTTTTAATGCTGATTCAATCTCTTTTATGTGTGATTGGTTTGTTGAGATCTTCTAATTCTTGCTGAGTCCATGTTGGTTGTCCATGCTTTTCTAGAAAGTTGTCCATTTTTTTTAAGTTTTCTGGCTTGTTGGCATATAGTTCTTCATAGTATCCTCTCATTATCTCCTTTATTTCTGTGGGGTCAGTAGTTATGTCCCCCCACCTATTTCTGATTTATTTGTATACTCTCTCTCTTTTTCTTTGTCAGCCTGGCTAAGCATTCGTCTATTTTACTGATTTTCTCAAAGAAACAACTTCTGTTTTTTTGTTGTTTTTTTTTGGGGGGGGGGGGTTGCATGGTCCGGGAATCAAACCCGGGTCTCCCACATGAAAAATGAGCATTCTACTACTGAACCACCCATGCAACCCAACTTCTGGTTTTGTTGATTTTCTCTATTATTTACATTTTCTCAATTTCATTTATTTCTGTTCTAATCTTTTTATATCATTCCTTCTGCTTGCTTTGGAGTTAGCTTGCTGTTCTTTCTCTAGTTCATCCAGATAAGCAGGTAATTCCTGGATTTCTTTCCTTCTTCTTTTTTGATTTATGTGTTTAGGGTTATAAATTTCCCTCTCAGCACTGCCTTTGCTGCATCCAATCGGTTTGATATGTTGTATTCTCATTTTCATTTGCCTCAAGATATTAACTGATTTTCTTGTAATTTCTTCCTTGACCCACTGGTTGTTTAAAAGTGTGTTGTTTTGCCTCCATATATTTGTGAATTTTCCAGCCTTCTGCCTGTTATTATTTCCAGCTTCATTTCCATTATGATCTGAGAAAGTGCTTTGTATAATTGTGAGTTTTGTTAATTTATGAAGACCTGCTTTGTGATCCAAGGTGTGATCTTATCCTGGAGGATTTATGAGCTCTTTGGATGCAACTAAATGTAAATATCTGTTAAGTCTAGTTAATTTATTGTATTATTTAAAATCTCTTTTTCCTTGTTGATCCTCTGTCTAGATGTTTTTTCCATTGATGGTCTCTAGCAATAATTGTAGAAATGTCTACTTCTCCCTTCAGTGTTGTGAGTGTTTTCATCATGTATTTTGGGACACTGTAGCTTGGTGCATAGATATTTATGATTGTTATATCTTTTTGATAGATTGTCCCTTCTATTAATACATAGTGTCCTTCTTTGTCTCTTTTAAACTGTTTTACATCTGAAGTCTAATTTGTCTGATATTAGTATAGTTATCCCCATTCATTCTGGTTGTTGTTTGCATTAGACATCTTTTTCCAACCTTTCATTTTCAACCTGTCTTTGTCCTTGGGTCTTAAATCAGTCTCTTGTAATGGCGTTTGAATGGATTCTGTTTACTTATCCATTCTGCCAATCTATATCTTTTGATTGGGGGGGTTAATCCATTAACATTTAATGTTATTGTAAAGGCAGTACTTTCTTCAACCATTTATTCTTTTGGGTTTTATTTGAGATATCTTATTATATATTTTTCTTTTTACCCTATTAAATTCTCTTACTGCCAATCTCACTTCTACACGCTTCTCCAAACCTCTAACTTCTGAATTTTCCTATCTGCCTATAGTGCTCCGTTTGGTATTTCTTGGAGAGCAGGTCTCTTATTCATGAACTCTTTCAGTGTCTGTATATCTAAATACATTTTAAACTCTCCCTTATTTTTGATAGTTTTTCTGGATATAGAATTCTTGGCTGGCAGTTTTTCTCTTTCAGTATCTTAAAAATATCATTGCATGGCTCCTCACCTCCACAGTTTCTTCTCTAGAAGTTTTATTTGATTCTCTTTTTGTTGTGCAGATCTCTCTTGAATATGCTTATGTTACTTTTACTTTCCTGAACATATGAAATAGAGTTATAATAACGTTTAATGTTATCTTAACTATAAATTCAATCATCTGGTAATTTTGGTATTTTTATTTTTATTTATTTACTTTTGATGTAGCTTTGGGTTTGATTTTCCTGCTTCTTTGTATACCTGTTTTTTTATTGGATGCCATATTTGTTCATTATAACTTGTTCCCTGTTATATATTTATGTATTACTATTTATTTTCTTGAGATTCATTTTGCAATGCAGTTAAACTACTTGGAATCAGTTAATTCTTTCAGATTTGTTAGGTGGAACTGTGTAACATACAGTCTAAGACTAATTTTTCCCACATTATTGAGGCAATATTCAATTTCAGATTACACACATTGAATTAAAAGTTCTTTGCATTCTGGCTGGTGAGAACACAAACTGTTCCTGTTTTTTGTGAGCTCTAAGTGTTGCTCCCTCTGCTCATTTCAAGCAGCTGAAAATTTCATGTATATGCCCCCATAAATAAATACACAGCTGAAAACTTGAGGAGAAACTTTTGTCTCTGAGATTGTCTCTGAGATTGAGAAAAATTGCACAATTTTCTCTGTGCAAATTTCTTTTCTCAAGGATTCTCAGAGTTTTTGGATCCTCTTTGTCATTCTCAGACTCTCAACACTGCTCCCCAACTCAGGGAGACCACGAGGATCTCCCTCAATTATTTTCCTGGGTACCCTCTCCAATTAGTAAGCTGGAGCAATAGTTTTGCCTGTTTTGTTTACCCTCTCTCAGGGATCATTCCCTTGTGCTGCTTGATGTTCAGTCATTGAATATCATTCTTTTTTTTTTTTTAACTATTAGTTATTGCTGGTGGGAGAGTAAATCCAGTCCATCTTAATTCAACTTGGCCAGAGCCATTTATGCTTTTTGCATACAATTTTAACGTTATTTTACATGAGCAGGGACCGGGAATTGAACCCGGGTCTCTGGCATGGCAGGCAAGAACTCTGCCTGCTGAGCCACCTTGGCCCACCCTTATAAAATATTTTTTACCTATTGTAATTTTATCTTTGCATCACCTATGTAGAATGTATAAAGGAAGCATAATTATGCTCACAATAAAACTTTGAGGAAATCCAAATTCATCTGTCATCACCCCACTTCTTCAGTGGAAATTCTAGCACTAGTACACAGTGTAACGTATCCAACCATAAGTTTTCTCTGAATTTCCATGTCAAACATGACATTTTCAGTTTGAAAGATAAGTAGTTTGTGGTTTAAAAAATCACTTATACATGAAGAAATTTTATGCCTAACCTTTTGGCTAATACTTTCGTTAAATTATTTCTTCAAACACTGCACCCATTTTCTTTTCATAATAAAGATTCTATTGCTTTCATCTGGAGCTAAAAATTTCCAGAGGAGTTGGAAGATACACAAATATAGAATTGACAGTATATTATTAATGTCAACTTATCAAACACACCTTTCAGTGAACTTTCTGCAACTGATTTTTGGTGCATAAATTTACAGCTTTGATCAAAGTGCAAATATCAGACAATATTTCCAAGGTCACTTTTAAAGGAGAAACTGAAAAGCAAGGTGACAAATATATCCCTTCAGTAATATTTCAGGAAAAACTATGTGATTTTTTTCATCATCGTTTTCAACAAGTTTTATTAAAAATGTTCTGCATGCTGATTGTTAAAAAGTTTCAATACACAAATTAAAAAAGTAGAAGAAAATTAAAATTACACATAATCTCAGAATCAGAGAAAACTACTGCTAACATTTTGGTGTTCTTTTTCTTCCTTCTAGTCTTCATTTTCCTGTAATCATATAGCTCTTAATTACATGATTATTTTTAAAAATATAGAATAGTGGGATTAATTTGGGCATGTATTTTATGTATGCACCCTTTCCTTTTTTAACTTTAATAGATCATAGCCTTCTAATGCTTCAATTCTCCCTTTTTATAATCTAATATTTATGTAATCCTTGCATAAGCTTCTCTTCTGTTTAAAAATCAGTTGTGTTTATCACTTGATAGCATTACTAACCAGATACTACAAAGAGTAAGTCAAATATTTAGTAAATAGACAACTAATTGTCATTTATAAAGAAAAAATCGACTTACATTCAGTATCTCAATTTTTCACTTTTGCTCAAAATGCAACTTTCAAAGTGGACATCTACCTTTTGTTAATCATCTATTTGTTCAATCAGTCTTTCCCTTTAGGGTGGACAATTTTTTCCATGAATTTTGTTGAATGAATATCCTTTTTTTTTGGATTGCTCACATGGGACTAGTAGAAATATGTTGCACATTCTAAGATCCTAAGAGAGGTTCCTCATGTAGTGATAGCCCATTGGCCCATTGTTATCCTACTAGGTACTTAGTGCTCACCTTCCAGTGTCAGGAAAGCTATCAGTGTGGCAGCAACAGGCTGCTGGAACCCATAAGTTTCACACCTTAAAAGAAAGAAGAAAACTTCTATTACTCAATAATGTGTCACAGATACTACGAAAGACAGGCATTCCAGCATGGATGGGAAATGGGGTTTTACTCTAATAAGTAAAAACATACATTCTTTACATCTATTTTGCCCAGTCTGACCAACACAATCATTTGGAACACTTATTAAAAATTCAGATCCCTTGTCTCTACCCTAGAACCATTAAATCAAAATCTTCAAAAGAGTTTAAACTTTTAACAAGGTCCCCTCTTCCAGTCAATTCTAATCATGCGGCAAGCTTGAGGGGAGAAATCACATTTTATGTGAATATGCTTTTTTTCATGTATTCATCTTTGCAGATTCAGAAAAGGCATTTCACGGTCTTGCTGGGTCCTTGGAGAAGCATTATAAACATACATTATGATGAAATTATGTAGGTTATAAGAAATAGGGTGTCTTGTTTAACATGAATTTTTAACAGAAATTTCATGTACCGTTGATGTTCAGGTCATTTCAAGAAATTCTATAACATTTGCACTAGACTTAATTATCAAGGCACAACAGCAATCAAAGTGTGCTGTGTGTTATTTTGTATAAATTTATTAGCAGCAATGATGTGAGCCATATAATTTCCTTTGCTCTTTCATATCTAGTGCTTTTTCTAGTAAGTAACATTATTATTTTCTCACTTACCTGGGCCAAACCTACTTCAGGAAGACCAGTCCTGTATCCAATATTTAAGTTATTTGAGGGCTATGATCAGATTTGCTGAGGGAAGAAGGCAGTGGAATCTAAAAGCAAATAGGATCCACCCACCTGGCCAAGAGGAAGGTGCAGAAATACTTTCTGGATGAGTCATCTGAGGAAGACAACAGTGAACAAACACATGTAAAACAAGCACTTGGGGAAAAATTTTTTCTTATGAGAAATTTAACTTCTTCTAAGTTCCCAAGTGGCAACTAGGGAATAGCATGCACTGGAAGCCATAAATCTTAACCAGCTTGTTGCTATTTTGCCTGGTTACTAACAATTCAAGCAAGCCCAGTAATCACTGATTCCAATTCACTACTTTTCCTGTTGTTTCTTTTTAATTGCCCTTTGATAACCTTACCTAATCCTACATTTGTCCCTTACATAAGATCATTTTCCATTCCAAGCCCTTTATAATTAATTATATGTCAGTGCATGAAATATTTATACTGTAAGCTCAGCATCTATTAAAATTTGCTCCTGCTTATCTTTAAAAGGGTATTTAACCTC
The DNA here is from genome assembly GCA_004026745.1 of Myrmecophaga tridactyla. NCBI lineage: Eukaryota > Metazoa > Chordata > Mammalia > Pilosa > Myrmecophagidae > Myrmecophaga > Myrmecophaga tridactyla. Next base: position 3,610 of record PVIY010061198.1, on the reverse strand, counting down.
ACAATACAAAGAGAGAATCTCACAGCCTTTGAAGCTGAGTTTTCTCTCAGTAAGAAAGCAGTTGTATGGAGAATAGAACTAATAGAGTAGTGGGACAGAGTACAGAGTACAGACTATGTACTTAAATGTACACCTGGATTTGTATTCTGGGTGTCTGTACCTTGGCTTCCCTCTTTTTTTGGGGGGGTGTGGGGTGGGTACATGATCCAGGAATCGAACCTGGGTCTCCCGCATGGAAGGCAAGCATTCTACCACTGAAACACCTGAGCACCCTTGCTTCCCTCTTTTTAATTAGTAAACTGATTAAAAACAAGTAGTATGTATATTCCTTGAGAAACAGTGCACGCTTTGAAATTCTGCAAAACGACTTGGAAGACAAATTCATTATATGCCATTTCTTTCAGCATGGCATGCAGAGGATAAAACTTCTCTGTTTTCATGAACTATAAATCATCATTCCTGCTCTTGGTTTTGAGAGACTTAAACTGTCAAAATTTCATTCCCATGACCCCTATTATTTGTTTCCTTTCTTTCATTGATTCATTAAGCATAGTAGCACCAGTGTCCTTAGGAGCTAATGTTTATATGTACATCTCAGACTGTATATTCTTTTCCATTGTTTTTGGGCTATGTATTGAATGGTGCTAAAGTTTTCAAGAAATCTTATTTTGTCAGCAGAAAGACAAGCCCTAATATATTATTGTGATCTTTTCTATGAGGAAACAACATCCAATGTTTTATGTCAACAAAACTATTTTGGAATAATAGTCGCCATAAATTTCCACCAAACTCAAAGGAAACCAAACACATCAGTGAATCATATCAGTCACTCATGAGCATGACATAGTGTGATTTATGGAAGGGATGGAGTGGGGAGGGTCAGGAGAGGGGATAGTGATGAGTTCACTCAGAATGAACTATGGGAAAACTGCCATCATTGCAGTCTGGTAAACAAAGACAGTTTTAATACCACACAATGGTTGGTTTAAACAACAAACATTTATTGGTTTGTGGTTTTGAGGCTAGAAGAAATTCAAGATCAAAATATTGGGAAGGCTTCCTTCCTTCCTTCCCAAACAGTAGAGTTCTGGCTACAGGTAATCTTTGGGGTTCTTTGGCTTATATTTCTATCTCCTGCCACATGATGATGCCCTCTCCTTTCTGGTTTCTGGACTTCCGAGTTCTCTTTATAAAACCTACAATAATCCAGATTAAGTCCCACCTGGTTCAGTTTGCCACACCTGAACTAAAAACAACATCTTTAAAAGGTCCTATTTGCAACAACCCACAGGAACACAGAATAAGATTAAGAACATGTCTATGTTGGTGTACACAATTCAACCAACCATAACTACTAATTATGAAATAACTTTATTAGAGATTTTCTAAACACTATCTCATTTATTAAAGTAAAATAATCCTTAGAGATAAGTATTATCGCTCCCATTTTACAGATAAAGTTATGAAGCTAGGAGATCTCAAAGGATTTATTTAGCAGCTCACATTATTATGTAGGAGAACAAGGATTTGAACACAAATTTTTCTGCAAAGCCCTTACTCTTTATTAGATCACACTCAAGAAACATTATTTTCTGTGTTTATCATTATAATTTCAAAATATATTTACATTGATTTCTTGAATTTTGAAGGTGATTCACCCTATTTGTCATCAATTACACATCCACAAATGTAAATTGAATTTGAAATTCCTTGTAGCAAAAGCTGATGTTAACTGTTCACATTTTAAAACAAAGAAAGCTGAGCGGGCCACGGTGGCTCAGCAGGCAGAGTTCTCGCCTGCCATGCCGGAGACTGGGGTTTGATTCCCAGACCCTGCCTTTGCAAAAAAATAATAATAATAATAAATAAAGGAAGTAATTAATACCATTCATTTCTAAAAACAAACCCTGTATTCATATTCTTGCTGAGTAGACATTAAAATTCAGAAGCATGGTAAAATCACATTGTATTTTTAACTGTGTCACTTAACCTGAAGCTTATTTTGTGATTTATTTCTATTAGAAAGTTACATGCAGTAGCCTTTCACCAAATGCATTCAGATTAAAAAAGACCAGATAGAATTTCCTTCAAATGAATTCTCCTAGAACGAAAGGCACTAGAGGAAACTTTGGATTTACTATTTGGATATGTCCAGAATAAATCACAAAGTTAAAAATAATATCACAAAATGTAATAACATAAGGATTAGAAGACATTATCTGGTGCAAAGACCTCACTGTGAGAGCCATAAACTGAAAGGCCCGGAAATCAGAAGTGGGTAATCCCACGTCACTCCGTTGGTTAGTATCAGTGTCACTCAGTTTCCAAAACCCATATATTGTCTCATCTTTGCACAAAGAAAGAACCCAAGAAACTCAACTTTGCCATCTCAAAAGAGAGAAAGAACCCAAGTAGGTCACTGTGGGCAGGACTTTCCTGTGAGAACGGTGGAAAGATAGTCTTTGAAGCAAACGCTGCTCCTTCTTTGATGGTTTGGAACTTAGAACATCCACCCAAAGTTCATCCAACCCACTCACCCTTGCTAGATTTCATCTAACCCAGGGCCAGGAAGGGAAAGGGACAAATTAAAACCAGTAGCAAGTATCAAAAGCTATAAATCATGCAGATGGCGTGGGGAGCAAAGAGTGTATGAGAAATATACAACAACTAGCTGTTCCAGATTTGAGATTTCACAGACACTCAAATTTCAAGAGTAACAGATCCCTCGATGGCAGGTTATTGATGAATGGGAGGATTGGAGTCAAAAGTGGTGAGCATGTTCTTTACTTGTGAATATCTGCCCAGATATTACAAACTTAGACTTATCAGGGGATGGGAGAAAATACTTGTTTATGGAAGTATATCATGTGCCATAATCACATCTATAATGTCAACTTTTTATGAAAATGTGTGCACATGATATAAAAGAACACTGCCCATACAGCCATTCAATATTTGTCTCTAATTTGGCTACACTGGAACAACTGGACCAGATTCCAGTTCTCTTTTTCTTCTGCCCGAGGGTTTTCTCCAGTTGGCCAATGAACTGAACAGACAGAGGCTGGGGTGATTAAAAAAGTGTATCTAAGGCAGACATATGACAGGGTGGTTAGCTTCGGGGTCCAACTGGAGCAGAGGGGCCAGACTGAAGAAAAGGATTAGGGTGCAGGCATGCAGCAGGACACTTGCCCGTGGGTAGGGCAGAGGAAAAGGAAAGGTCTTGCTCTGGGAAAGTTGTTAAGTGCCTATTCTGTGCCAGTGTTTGTGTTGGGTGCTTTGAAAGTTCTCTCATTTATCCTCACAATAACTCTGAGAAGTGGAAAATACAAGTTCAGAAGACTTAAGTGGCAGAACCCAAATCCCAAAGCTTGAGTGTGAAAGCACTTGTATTCAAACCTTTGTGTCTGGTTTGTGCTCTTTCCCCTATTCAATACCGTCCCTCAAGGACAGAGAATGGACGTAAATAGCTTTTGCATCCCCAGTGCCAACTCCTGGCACATGGTCTCGATAAATAGTTATTAAAGCAGGGAAGGAAGGAAAAAGGAGGAAAGGAAAGAAGGTGGGGGGTAGCAAGGGAGGAACAAAAAGATGCAGTAAAAGAAATATGGAA
>PVIY010061197.1:0-11350 GCA_004026745.1 Myrmecophaga tridactyla | reverse complement strand
AGTGGTGGACAGTGGTGGACAGTGGTGGACAGTGGCTGGGGCAGTGCCGACAGTCTCGGTGACCAGGTCTGGAACCAGCGCCCCACACCAGGGGTCTGGTCATTGTCTTTGGCTGAAGCTGAGACTAAACGGTGGTCGCCAGTTGCTGCGTGTCCTCAGTGCCCCCCTCCCTACCCCCCGCCTTGTAGAGGTGACCCATTGGCGATTTGGGGTCCCCGCCCTGGACCAGCTGTCCTCCTGGTCCCGTTTCCGTCTGTGCCACCCCCTCCCCACACACCGTCCCTGTGTGTGTCAGTTTGGCGTGAGGGTGGAAGGGGTGTCCAGTCTCCCCAGGCTTCACGGCCGCCCCTGGGCAGCACTGCTGCTGATCCTCCCGTGCGGGGGTGCCAAGGGCGTTGGGGGCTCGGCCCAGGAATGGAGGTCCCAAAGGGGCCTGGGGGGCGCCCAGGGCAGGGTGCCAGGGCCTCCGCAGGAAGGAGACCTGGTGCTGCCCCCAGGAGAGCCGGGGCACGGCATCTATATAAGCTGGAGTGTCGGGTGGGGGTGGCAGCGCCCATGGCTCCTGGCTGGGGTGCCCCGTCCACAGACGTTGGGCGGGGTGGGGAGGGGAAAGGCCTGGGGGGGCCCAGCACCGAGGGGGGGGGAATCTCAGGCCACACTAGCTGGGCCTGGGATGAGGGTGTCCCGGTGGCTGCCCCCCTCTACTCTGCTCCCGGGCGGCGGGGGCTCTGGCTGCCCCGACCCCAGCCCAGCTGCGGTGCCGCTGAGAGCAGTGACAGCTCTGAGCCCTGCGCCCGGATGGCGACACTGTGCCTATGGCTGGGGAGCGGACTTCCCTTCCTGCCCAGGCCTGGGAGTCGGCCCGAGAACCCCGCTTTCCTCTAGCAAGCGAGGGCCAGGCCCCTGGGGGCCCGGGGGCTCTGCTGCCGGGGGTGCAAAGAGTGGGGTCTCCCTGCACAGAGGAGGGAGGGTCAGGAGGCTAGGCCAGTGAGAGGACAACCCCCCCAACTCACCCCAGCCCCCTCCCCTGCCGGCAGACCCTTGCCAAGGCCAGGGACACATGGCGCCTGGGGACTGGGTCCCAAACATTCCCCCACTGGGTGATGGACCCGGTGCAGGAGGGCATCAGCTGGCCGGGGAGGGGCCTCATGGATCCGGCTGGCAGTGGCACCCCGACACCAAGTGGCGGCACCGGCTCAGGTTTCCCTGATTGCCTGGCTCTGGAGGAAGCTCTTGCCAATTATCGTCTTGTTCCGCGAGAGCGAGGCCTGTCCATCTGTCCATCCCCCCACCACCACCAGTGGCCTGGGGATGAGCTCAGCAGGACCACAGCCTAGTCTGGAAGCCCATGGTTTGGAGGGTTTTCTTTGATTTTGCTTGTACGCTTCTAAATTATTTTTGAAAAACTGAGCTCCCCGCTAAGTTGGTATTTCTGCAAAATGGCCTAACATAGTTAGGTCGCGTACACCTGGGGCTGCTCCTGTCACACAGGTAATGCTGGCATAGTAGCTGCTGGAGGGGTGGCGAGGAGGGTGGGGCCCCCCACAGCCGGACAGCAGGCCACAAGGGCACCCTCTGGACAGCAGCTGGACGCACGCCTCACAGCGTCTGGCATTTCTGTTCAAACAGTTAGAGGTTGGATTTTCCAGGGCATCGCGGATTGTTTTATTGGACACAAACTTGAAATCGATTTTCATGACCTCCCTGAGCTGCAGATTTGGCTCACTCACTCCACGGAGATGCCACCACAGGTGCTGAGCTGGGCCTCGCCAGAAACCCCACTCGCCAGAGTTACTTCGGTCACTTTTTAATTCAAATAAGCATATTCTCAAACGACCCAGCTTTCCCACTTGTGAATTCTAATTCCGACGTAAACGGACAGGTGGGCGCTGGACGGGGGGTGAATGGGGGAGCAGGAAGAAAAGTTCCCTATGCAATCTTCAGAACGTTAGAAACCCAACGGCCACGCGGACGCCCAGCGGCGTGTCAGGGACACTGAGGCCACAGGGAGGGGCCGGCAGGAAGGTGGTGGCGCCGCGCAGAGGCTGTGGACCCGGGAGAAGGCTGGCCAGAGCCGCTGCCCAGGTGACAGTGTCCCCGGAGCGTGGGGTACCCTCTCCTCTTCAGGACAAACCTGCGGTTGACCCGAGGAGCAGGGGGGTAGCGCGGACCGACAGGGCTCAGCAGGATGGTGGGCAGGGCCCCTGCTGTGCGACATGGGGGTCGCGCCCCGAGACCTGGGCCCAGGGGAGACATTCAGGGGCCCTGCACCACCCCTGTCCAGGAGGGAGCTTGGGGACGAGAGCAGACAGCGGGTGCTCGGGCTGGGCGAGGAGAGGCGGGCGACGGCTGCAGGGACGGGCTCTCTTTCAGCGGAGCTGAGAATGTTCTGGAACCAGATAGAGCTGGTGGCTGCACGGAACGGCGCTGAGTCGTTCCTTTCAATGGCGGCAAGGGTACATTTTATCTTGCATCTTTTACCACAATTAAAAAATTCCTAATATATATTTTTTTAAAAATATAAAAGTCCCCAGCAGCGGGTGGGCACGGGGTCCCAGCCTCGGCTCTGCCACCCTCCTCCAGGTCCGGGTGTCATCCGGCCACCCTGAGGCCTGGGGGTGCTGTTCCCGCAGCCCCCGCCGCCCGGCCCTTCCTGCCCATGGTCTCCCAGCCCTCGCCTGCCCCCAGACCCGAAAGCGGATGGGAAGGGGCAAGGTGGGGTGCAGCCCCTGCCCACCTCCCCTTCATCTCCTTCTCTGCAGAACGCAGTGCTTCAGGGGTGATGCAGGCGCTGGGGGCTGCTGGGGCTGCTGGGGCTGCTGGGGCTGCTGGGGCTGCTGGGGGGATTCCGGAGGGCTGGGGGGACTCCTGGTGACCTTGCGGGCAAACATGTCCAGGGCCCTGCCAGGCTCGCCCACCCATTTTACAGGTGACGGCGAGGCCAGGAGGAGGGAGCCCAGTGACCTGCCCAAGGCCACCCCGAGTCCCTGGCAGGGTGGGAACTGGAAGTGAGTTTCTTGGCCCCATGCTTCACTGGGTCCTTCTACAAAGCCGCTCCAGGGTCACCCTGGGTGGCACTGCCAGTCCACAGAGACGGACCACAAACTGGAGCAGCCGCAGGACCGGCCCTGGGCCCCTTATGCCCATACCAGGCAGGAGGGGCGGTTGGGGGTCAGCGAGGGCACTGCAGGCTCAGGGCAGGCTGAGGACCAGGATGGAGCAAAGCAGTGAGGTGCAATTGTCTCCCTGCTCACCTCCGGCCGGGCAGCGCCGCCCAGGCCACATTCCATGCCAGGGCGAGGGGAGGGGTTCCAGCAGCTCAGGCCTCAGAGAACCTTCCGCTGCAATCTTTAACAGACTTCGTTTCTAGAGAGTTTGAGGTGCAGAGAAAATTGCTCGGGAAGTTCAGGTTCCCCTCCCCGTCCCCGCACAGCCTCCCCCGCTGTTAACACATGCACCGGTGGGTGCGTCTCCCACGATGCACGAACCAGGGTGGACGCGTGAGAAGCCACGCGAGCCCATGTGCGCCCTGTCTCTGGCCATGGCCAGTGCCCACGGTCACGCAGCCACCTCACACGGGACAGCTTCGTGGCCGACACGCGCCCCGGGCTCCCCCCTGCCCCCCGGGCCTGCAACCCCGGCTCTTTCCCTGTCAGGACGGCTTTGCCTTTTCCAGAAGCTCATCTCGTTGGACTCGCCCAGCACAGCCTCTGCAGAGCGGCCTCGCTCGCGTGGACCAGGCCTCTAGGTCCCTCCTTGGCCTTTCGCGGCTGGACAGCGCATTTCTATAGCTGAATTATGTGCCGTCGTGTGGGCAAGCCACAGGCTGTCTCTGCTCACCTGTTGGGGGACATCCTGGTGGCCCCCCGTTTGGGCAAAGAGGGATAAAGCTGCTGTAAAGGTCCGTGTGCAGGTTTCCGGGTGGACGGCGGTTTTCAGCTCCCGTGGATAAAACACGGAGGCGCGAGGTTGCTGGGGCGTGGGGCGAGCAGTGCTAAGCTCTGCAGGCAGCTGCCAGGCGGCTTCCGAGGCCCGTCCCGGCCTCGCGGTGTGGGGGGCTGTGGCTGGTTTGGATTTCAGCCGTGCGGAAAGCATGTGGGGTGTCGCTGTGGGTTTTACATGCTGGGCCAGTGACTCCAGAGGGCGAGCGTCTCTTCACACTGGTCCCCAGCCGGGCGTCCTCCTTGGGGAGGGTCTGGTCAGCTCCTGATCAGATGGTTTGCGTCCCTACTGTTGAGTTCTAAGCCTTCTGTATGCACTGTGCATCTAGGTCCTTTATCAGACACACGTTTTAAAAACATTTTTTGTTTCTCCTCACATTGGCCTTTGCAGAGCAGAGGTTTCCCATCTGACTGAACCCTGACTGACCTGTTTTTGTCGTGCTTTTGGGGTTGTAGGTAAAAGCTCATCCCATGGCAGGCACCTCGATTTCCTCCTCTCACCTTCCGGAAGTTGTACAGTTTAGTGTTTTGCATTTAGGCACATGAACCAGTTTGAGTTGTGTTTTCCGGAAGGTGTGAGGCTTTTCCCTGTGGCCTCCAGTTGTTCCAGCACCACTCGTCGGACGCTCGTCCTCTCCCCATGCAGCTGCTTTTGCTCCTGGTGCAGCTGAGGCCCTGGCACGCAGCTGGCGGATGGGTACCATCCTGGCACGGCACGGCTGGGGGAGCGGGGAGGGCTCCACGGGCCCGCCCAAGAGCTCAGCCCTGCTCGAGGAGGCCAAGGGAAAGGGGGCCTGGGGCCTGGGATCCCTGCCTTTTGCCCCCTCCCAGCCATCCAGGGGAGGTTGCCCAGGTCCCAGGCAGCGGGAGCCCCCCACGGTGAGGCCCCAGTCCCCCAGGGGGAGCTGGCGTGCTTGGGGCCTGCAGGTGCGTCCAGGTCCTCTCCAAAGATGGCCAGGTATGGGGGCACCTGCAGCTGCCCCCCGAAAAGCAGGGGTTGCACCTGCCTGTCCAGGCCCTCCTAAAATCAAGGACTTTGAAAACTTGAGTATGTCCATGGGAGCCCTCCATCCCCTGCTGTCCCGTGCCCAGCTTCCCCTAACCCTCCACCCAAAAAAGGAAAAATACAAACTTCTCCTTTCCCTCGCGAGTTCCCCTTTGGCGGTGGTTGCCCTCAACTTCCCCCAGGAGTTTCAGGTTCTTAGTTATCTGGGGCCCTTCTCCCTCCCACCCCGTGCCCAGCTCTGGCTCTGAGCCGCCCACCCCGCTCGCCGGCTGGCCGCATCTTAGGGTGCTCTGCTGCCCTCCCCTGCCTGGCACGCCCGGCCCCCTCCCGGCCCGTGAACGGGGCTGTGTGGACTCTGCTTTGTGTTCTATCCGGAAGGGGCCCAGACCATCTTCACCCGTCAAGTGTGTGCCGCAGCAGTTCTAGAACGTTCCCTGAGCCATGCAGCCATCAGCACTGTTTGCTTCCAGAATAGGGAGCCGGCACCCCTCAGCTGTTGCCCCACTGGGGTCTGCTGCCGTCTAGACGGCCCCACTCGGCGTTCCCCGTGGATGGCCTCATGCCCCGTGGGGGCTCTCTTGCCTGCTTCTCTCACAGCACGACACGTTCCATGTTGTAGCCCGCGTCCCTTTTCACGGCAGAGTCACATTCTGCTGTGTTTTGAGTTTCTGTTTGCTTGGCCAGGGAGGGAAAGCGAACCTCAGTCCAGGACCACACGCTGTGTGACGTGGGGCAAATCCCTGCCCTCTCTGGGCCTCGGGGTCCTAACTGTAAAGCGGGGACAATGAAAGCAGTCAGCTCCTGGGGGTGGCGTGAGGGTTCTAGGACGGCTGCGAGTCCAGCTTCTGCGTGGCGGGGTTGGTGTATCAGAGCTGGACGTCTCCAGGCCAGGTCCTGTGGGCATCCAGGGGCCCTGACATCCATCCATGCTTTGGGACCAGAAGCTGGCCTCACGAGTTGTGTCCCAGCCCCAGAGAGGCGTCCTTGAGTCCTTAAAAGCGAGGTGCTTCAAGAACATAAATGTGGTAGCTCTGATGCACAAGTCGCTGGGAAATAGGCTGGGTCTCCAGACCACAGAGCTTTGGAAGCTTCTGGAGCCTTGACAAATGCCAAGATTCCCAAGCTCCTTCCAGGCCAGCTCCAGTGGGTCACGCAGGGGCAGAGCATCTGCTTTTCTAGCAAGTTCTAGATGCTTCTGACATGTCGTGGTCAGGGCCTCAGGTCCCCTCCGGCGGGGGATGGGGTGTACGCTCTGCCGTTCGCTGGTCTCTGCGGTGCCCTTGGTGGACTCGCTGCAGGCCTCCAGGGTGCCAGGTGGGGCCTGGGCTGGCCAGGCAGGCCAGACAGTACCTCAAAGCTGTCGGGGCCCCTGGGCAAGAGGTCACCCCACCTCGCTCACCTGGAAGGGTCTGTGCAGGGCCTCAAGGCCTCGGGGGGGGGTGTGGACCAAGCTCAGGGCACAGACCCGGCCCCCTGCTGCTCACTGCCAAGGGCATGGCCATGGACACCCGAATCTGCGCCCTTTGCCCAGACTCCACTTCTCCCTCCTTCGCCCTCGAGCCAAGTGCCATTGGGCAGCGGGGAGGAGGGGTGGTTCCCTCCAGGCCCGTCCGCTGCACGATAGGGTCCCTGTCCCCAGCAAAGTCAGGGGTCTCTTGGAAAGGAGGTGGGGCAGGACAGCAGGCAGGAGCCAAAGCTCCTCATTGTGTCTGAAATCTGCCGAATAAACGCCCTCCTCCATGGGGGCCCCGACCCTCGCCCCACCCTGCCGGCTTCCTGCAAAGGGGCTGTCCCCAGGCCAGCGTCCTCGCAGGGCCTGCAGCTGCCCTCGGGCTCGTCCCTGTGGGATGGGCAGGGACGCCGCCTCGTGACGTGAGAGAATGTACGGCCCGCCGTCCCATTTTGGAAAAAAAATCCTGTATTCCTCACTTTATTTGAAAAAACAAATGCCACAGATTACAGATTAAAATGTGAGAAACAAAACAGTGAAAGCATTAGCAGGAAGCAGGGAGGGTTTGCATGATTCCAGATCCTAAACTCCTTCCCACACTCAGGAGGCGATGAACGCCATGGCCAGGGGCACCCACGTCACGCCGGGGCCAGGGTCCTGCCGCCGGCCCTTGTAGGTGGGTATCCACTTCAAACCCTTCCCTAAGCCTCTACGCGTCCGTCTGTCCTCCCGTGCAGATCTGCAATCTGTTCTTTACTTTCCACTAAATGACCAAGTGCGCTCAGGTTCCTAGGTCGTTACTCTGTGAACGAGGTCACAGCGTTGTGTGCCTAGGCCCAGGCCTTCTGCAACGGCCACGTCTGGTGGGTTTTCGTGGGAGATGCTGGCCCCTCCCCGGGGCAGGGGGTGTCATAAAGAAATAGGGCCAGCGCCCCTCCCTCTGCCCACCCCCACCCCCCCGCAGCACCCCCAGCACTGGGTGTCATCGGTTTTCCAAACTCTGCCTTTTTACAAATGAGAAGCAGAGTCCGACTGCTTTAATCCGTGGTGCTTGGTTAACGATGAGAGGGGGTGCTCCCTGTGGGTGGGTGGGCCAGGCCTTCTGGCCTCACCTGGAGCCCCCGGGGGAGCGGGGGAGGTGCAATTGGGATAGGGGGTACTGGCCACTGGGATGATGCCGGGGTCCATGTGGGAGCCAACCGGGCTGTGCAGCAGCTGCCCGTGGCCAGGCACAGTGTGGCCCATCGCACGGGGGCCACCTCGGGCCCCTCCTTCCCTGCAGCCCCGAGAGGGGACAGGCCCCCTCGGCAGCACCTTTCTTGGGACTGTGGCCTCACTCAGTGGGCGGCCAGATGGAGAGGGGGCAGGGTAGCAGGGACGTGGCAGGCGGAGAACGAGGCCGCGGGTGGGGCGGCTCTGCCCCACCCAGGGTCTGCGCATCTACTCGGCACTGCCCGGCCCCGGGTTCTCGTGCCGGCAAGGGGGGCCCTTCTGGGCTTGGAATGAGGGTCCCAGGCTGGGTGGGAGAACACGGCCTGGGTCTGCAGCCGCCAGCTCTGGGCACTTGGTAATGAATCGCTTTGCACCGAGCATGACGCCACAGTTCCCTCTCCATGACGGTCACCCTGGCTCTCAGGTTGGTGTTTGTAACTGGATAAAAACGAGCCACGCAGGCATCAGATGACTGCGTGCCCCCAAGGCATCTCTGGGGACCCTGGGTTCCGAGATCACCCATGGGCCGGGATCCTGAGCGCCCACCCGCAATGCTGGGCCTTGGCTGGCCCTTGGTTACCACACGGGTGCGTGGCCTGGGGGCAGCCGTCACCCAGAGCTGGCCAGCACACGCCCCAGGCCTCTGGCCTCACCCAGGGCCCTTCTGGACTGCCGCCCCTGGTCCACGGTGGACCCTGCTGCCGCTTCCAGCCCCTCCCCTTCCCTGTGTCCCCCTCTGCTCCCCTCCCGGGGGCCCCTTCAACCTCGCAGCTGCCCAGGCAAGTAAGAACACAGGCACCTCCGAGCTCCCTGCCCTGCCAGGGCCGTCTGCCCTCAGAGCCCGCGTCCCCTCCTCTGGAAGCTTTGAGCACTCACTCCGCCTGCCCAGTTGGCCTTGATAAAAAGGGGGAGCCTGTGGCCAGAGGCTTCTAGATGCTTCTGGAACGTGACTTCAAAATGGTGGCCATGGGCCATCTAGAATCATAGGGGGTGGGGGCTGGTTATCTTTAAATGCAGATTCCTACCCCGATGGAACCCCAGCAGTGCCAAGCTGAGCCAAAAGGACCCAGGAAAGGGGAATTCAGGAAGCCTAGTCCTGTCTTTATTCCACATTTTGATACTTTGTTCACCATGGGCTTTTGGCAGAAAGTCTACTGCTTTTAAATATTGGCTTAAAATGTGACTTAGCTGGATTACTGAGGCTTTTGGAGCGTCCTTAAATATGGCCTCTGAGCACCGGCCTTGCCTGGGGGTCTGGGTCAGACCAGCACACCAGGCCACACGGCAGGGTCTAGGGACATTGCAGCCATCACGTGGCAGGTAGCCCTTAGGGCGCAAGGAACAGAAACTCAGGTAAAACCGGCTTAAACTCTAGGGAAGTAACTGTCGCTGGCCCAAGCAGGGCTGGCCAGCAGCTCCGCCAGGGGCCGACCGCTCCCTGCCCTGCCCGCCTCGACTGGGCGCCCACAGGGCTCCCCAAGGGCCCTGGACATTCCCACGGGCCTCTCCCCTCGCATCTCATTGGCCAGAGTCAGATCACATGACAAAGCCTGAGCCAATCACCATCAAAGGAAGGCGGGGCTTTCTGGACGGGTTGCTGGGTGGGGCCTGCAGCACGTGGCGGGTGGTGGAGGCTTAAACAAAGCGGGGTCCTGCTTGGGAGGAAGAAGAGGGGGTGGCAGCCGGGGGTGGTGAGCCAGGGCCCAGCAGGTGGGGTGCGGCCGCGAGGACCCAAACAAGGTGTTTCAGGCCGAGGGCCATGTTCCTGCCCCTGGCCACAAGGCGAGCCCTCTCTTGGTCCGTTACACCCGCTGCTCAACTGAGGCCCAGCGCAGGGGCCCACGACCAGGGTCCTCCCGGGCCTGGGGCTCTGCGTGGGCCTCGGGTCTGCAAGCAGGGCCACTCCCGGGCCCAGGCAGGGTGGGGAAGCCAAGAGGCACTGGCCCTCTGAGCCTCAGTTTCCCCGTTGCTCGGGCCCGCAAGCTTCTTGGCTGCCATCTGTGCTTCCCTCTGCCTCCCTACGGCCTGACCAGCCCCCTGCAGGGCTACCTGTGTGACTCACAGCCTGGGAGGCTGGTGCCCAAACCAGCCCCGGCGGAGCGCCACGGCGCCCACCTGTCCTGGTGCTGAGCCCCTCACACACCCCCAAAGAAAAGCACCCTCTCCCTTCCTGCGCTCAGTCCTGGCGCCCTTGCTGCCCTCTCCTCCTTTGCGGAGGCACTTTTTGCAATTCAGGCCGTTTCCAGTCTTTGCTTGCAGCAAAATTAAAGAAAGGGTGGTGGCTGCATCCACTGGTGGTCATTAGAAATGTTTTTTATATTGCCCACCATGCAGCTTGGGGCATCTGCTCTCTGAAGGAGGTCAGAGCCCAGGGCGGGGACAGAGTCGCTGCCCCTTCCCCTCTGAGCCGTTTGTCTTTGTGATTGAGGTTGCTCAGGTTTCACGTTGAAAAAGCTAGTGGGATTAATGCTGAGCCCGCCTTTTAGTGGCAGTAAGCAATATTCGTCCATGAATTCACAAACTAATCCCCCAAATTGCCCCACCCCTCTATTTAGATGATTTTCCAATAAAAATTTATTTTCTTATGTTTAATCATCCTCACAATATGTAGGCAACTCAAACTGTGTCTGTTTTATACTATTTACCATTATAATCACAATCAGATTGGGAGAAATTTTAACATAGGAAAATATTTAAATCTTGGCATTTTAGTTTATTAACATAATTTTGGCTTCTAAGGTAATCAATAAAAGACTTTGGAACTTGAAAGTATCTGAGGATAAAATTCTGTGGAAGAGAACGGAAATAGACATTCAGGAAGAAAAAGGACAGTGGGGAAATACAGATGTTCAAGAAGGGTTGGTTCTTGTGTCTCTAAATGGATAATGGTGGGGCCCCCCTCCCCCCAACGTGCATTGCATCTCCAGTCCACCGGGCACCGTTAGATTTTAAAATATGTCATTTACAGTATGCAGCTTGGCAACTATTTAGACTTCTGCTGGAAATGTTGAGATGCAGTGTGAAAGGCTGGAGGGCGGCCCAGGCGCTTCAGGATTGTGTGTGAGGACCAGTGGGTGTGGAGTGGGCGCTGGCCTGCCCTGGGGTGACCCGAGTCTGCCAAGGACCAGCCCTGGACCCACCATCGCCAGTCTCCCTGGCTCTCGGTTTCTTCCCCAGGCAAAGAGGGCGGGTGGCAAATCTCACGCCCCAGGGTCGTGGTAAGGGCTGCACGAGGCCCGACGGGTAACACTGGGACTGGACAAGCGAGAGGGAGACTGACCCAGTGCGGGGTTGCCTGCAACAAATATTTACAGGACCCATCTTTGTCGAAACGCTGAGGTGGGAGCTGTGGGCATTTGAGAAAGAAATCAGATGTGGGTGCCGGCCTCTAGGACCCTTAACCCAGAGAGGGCTTGGCATGGGCAGTGGCAGCAAAAATTGCAGTGGACAGGAATGGACGTGATGAGGTCGGCAGGGGAGGAGCTGCAGAGAGCCCTGGGCGCAAGTCGGGAGATCCTGGGACTGGGTTCCAGCTTTGCCACCGTGTGCCCTCGGGCACGTCACAGTCCTTCTTGGGACCTCTGGGGGTGTCAGGGAACTGGACGCTGGTGGAGACCCAACTTCACCTGGGGAGGCCCCATCTCTGTAAGCAAAGAGGGATTGCTCCTTTGAGTACCTGCTTCTGTAGACACTGACGCATTGGAGGCTATGGGGCACCCTTGTTTTCCCCACCTCTGTCCT
>PVIY010061196.1:0-11329 GCA_004026745.1 Myrmecophaga tridactyla | reverse complement strand
CCTGTCCCGCCTCACCGTGTGGACGCACCCCGTCCCTGTCCCGCCTCACCGTGTGGATGCACCCTGTCCCACTCAAGCTCAGAATGTGCAGAATGACGCCTGTCCCCATCCCAGTGTGTCCCGTGCAGAGCCGCCTTCTCCCAGCACATGCACAGCCTCTGGCCAGGGGTGAGGTGGGAAGGGTTCGCTGTCCTCAGGCCCTGCAATTCCCACCTGCGTCCTATCCCCCCAAAGCCCTCCGACCTGCCACCTGGCCCCACTGCCCCAGGGCCTTTGTGTGTGCCTGCCTGCACTCACCCAGCTGCCTGCTGCACCCAGGCCCCCGCCTGTCCCAAGGCAATGGGCACAAAGCCTGAGGAGGGCGTGTGTTTGGGAGGGGGGCGGCGATACCTAATTCGGCCTCTGTGGCAGCCCTCATGGGGGTGATTGGGGGGTGGTCCCCTGCATCATGGCCTTTCCGGGGACGGTTGATGCCTTCTGCCAGCAGCTGCTTCACCTGGGGGGAAAAGACGAGGCCCATGTGAGCGCAGGTCACAAAGCCGGAGCTAGAGCCCAGGCCCCTGGCCGGGACCCCAGCAGGCCTGCTCACCGTGTCAGCCCAGTAGGGGTGGCTGGCTTGCTGCCGCAGCGGGCCCTTCAGGTCAAAGTTCTCCGGGTAGTGGGTGGTCTCAGTCCGCGGGTAGCTGATGTAGCCCTGTGTGTAGAGCCGTTCCGCCGTCTGCATGGCGTGCTGTGGGCCCAGGCCTGCGGGGGCGGGTGGTGTCAGCTGGCCTGGGGCGTGCAGGGCCTGGGTGGGGAGGGCACTGCTGCTGTCTGGGCAGCCGCAGGGTGGGGCCTCCAGGGGCGCCCTGTCCTCACAGCACCCCCAGGGCTGTTGGGGATTGAGTCGCGGGCCCCCAGGCATGAATTCCCTGCAAATGGGATCTCTGAAGGTCCTACTGGCCCAGGAAGGGTCTTAATCCTTTAAGCCAGGCAGAGGAAGGGTGGCAGCAGCAGGACTGAGGAGGGGTGGGGCACCAAGTAATGAGGATGGCTGGAAGCCCCACTTGAGCGCTGCAGGTATTGGAGGAGGCAGGGCCTGCAGCCTCCAAAGCTGTGACGCAGGAAGTTCCCACCACTAAGCTGGCCACTGTGCGGGCATCTTGCACAGCAACACTGGCATATGGATGGCAACAAGGGGACGAGGGTGCATCCACCTGCTCTGCCCGACAGTGGAGGCTGGCACAGCTGGCCGTCAACCCTCACCACTGCCTCCCCTAGAGACCCTGCCACTGTCTCCCACAGGCCTGGGCTTCTGGCAGCAGGGGGGCCACAGCAAGGCCCTAGGGCCACCAGGTGGTCCGAGTCCAGGCCTTTCTCACCACTGAAGGGATGAGGCTGAGCACCCCTGCTCCAGCATGTTCTCAGCCGGCAGCAGAAGAGGCAGACGCCAGGACGTCCCTCTCACGGTGACTACATCACCATTGCTATTGCTAAAACGTGTACTTCACATCACAGACTATTACGGCCACCCAGAGGCAGGACTGCCGATGCCCCCTTTTCCTCAGGAGGCAACTAAGGATCCAAAACAAGGAATTGGCCGGGCTGGAACCTGGGCTACCCCTCAGCACCAGAGCTGGAACTTTCCTAGTTTACATGCCACCGAGGGCGCCGCCTGGAGGGTGGGCCTTTCCGGCACCTTCCAAGTGCTCGCTCCTGCTGGAAGCAGTCTGCCCACCTGGCTCTGTAAAGTGGCCAGTGTCTTCCCCACAAAGCTCAAAGAGGCTGCTGCGGATTACCCAGCAACCCCCCACAGAATCCTCTCCTACCGGTTTTCACCTGCTTCTCCCTGAACACCTCTGGAGGAATGGAATCCGCGTGCAGCCCACTTCCCTGCACGCCCGTGGGCCACCCGCACATACCCAGAGAGGAGCTGGCCACACGCAGCATCTCCACAGTGTTCAGGGCCAGCGGCCTCTGCTTGGCCTTCTCTTTCTTGCTGGTGGCCTCCACCTACAAGGTGGACGGGTGCAGTGAGCTCTGGGGGAGAAGATGCCGCGCCAGGAGGTGCCAAGGTGTGTGGGTCTCCCCGCTTCTCAAGGTCACTCTTCCCAGCAGTCTAAAGACCTAAATGTTTATTCCAGGCTAGGGAGGGAAAAATAATGAAAATTCTTCCCTATGGAAAGAGAAATGGGGGAAAGAGTCAAGAGAAGGTGCTACACACTTGCAATCTTCCAGAAGGCAGAGTCAGGCAGCGCACAAAGAGGGGCTGGGGCTGGGGCTGGGGGTCTGTCACAGGGGGGCCCCTCGCTGCCTGTGAGCATGGTCAGCTGGGCCCACGAGGACTGCCGTGTCCTCCAATTTCTCACAAGGAGCTGGAAGTCAGTTTTTATGTGAAACCTCACACTTTTAAATGCTCGTGACTATTCCGACATGTTTGTAAAGACCATGGAGGCCATGGGCTGCAGTCAGCTGGCACTTTCAACCGCTGGACTGAACAGCTATCAGAAGAGAGAACCCTCTGCTTTTCCTGCAGCAAAATCAATCCAAACACCCCAGCCAAGGCAGGGCCCTCCGGGCTCCAGACAGACAGACAGATGCGGGCCCTCATGCCCATCCAGGATGATGGTGGGTGGGCAACTGCCCAGGGTGAACTGCAGGTGGGCATGGCGTCCCTGGAGGGCCCTAGGTGCTGTAAGCAAGGAGCAGCTTGAGAGGCACCTCCGGGTGGTGGGCAACAGGGCACCCAAAGACAGCCTGAGGAGGGTGAGTAGGGGGAGGGTTAAAGGGGCCTGGCCGCGCCCCACAGACTCTGCAGGGCATTTGCTGTGATGACTACTGTGGGGGTTCATGGCTCCCACAAAACCACGCTCAAGCCATGAGCTCCATTCCCGGGAGCACAAACCCAGGTGAACACGGTCTCTTTGAATATGAAGATGATTCAGAGCGTGTACTTGTTTATGAATAGGGTCTTCAAGATTCTAGTCAGGTGCGGCCACACGGAACCCGGGGTGAGAGCAGGAATTTGGAGGCCGCCTGGGGGGACCCTATGACAGGAGGCAGACAAGTGGCTGAGGAGTCCGAGGGATCACGGTGAGCTAGCATGGGAATGGCTCAGACCTTGGGGGAAGGCCCGGCCTGGCCAGTGCCTGGCCAGTACACTTGCAGCCTTCTGTGCCATGAGCCCATAAATGCGCACGAAGCTGCCCACTGTGGGGTGTTTGTCACAGCAGCCCTGGCAAACTCAGACAGCCATGGAACCACCCCACCTGTGCAGCCAGCCCCTCCCCTTCTAACACCCAAGTGGTGTTTCCTCCCATTCTGTAGAACCCTGGCTGGGGTACATGCGGGGACCAGAAGCCATGGGAGCTGACCCAGCTCAGAAGCCCCACACCCTGAAAGTCACATGTCTCTGGGTGAGCGGGTCGATATGCACAGAAGTCCAGCCATCATCCTGGACTACAGGTGTCACAGAAAAAGGACGGCCATGTGACGTGGCATCCTTGAGGAGGCAACACCCAGCGGGTTGTGTGGGAAGGGGCCTGGTGTGTGTGTGTGTGTGTGTGCACGCACATGTGTGTTTTTACCTGGTCCCGAGTAGGGCTGCAATATACTGCTGCCAGTGCAGGACAGGACCCCCTCTGTGGGAGGTATCACATGCACGTGTATGTGTGAGAGGAACTGCTCTTCTTCCCCAGAGGTGTGTGTTTGAGAAAGGGGGAGTAAGACGTCCCCCTGTGTCACAAGTGATTCATCCAGCCAAAGGCTCCTGAGGCCCCTTCCAAGCTGAAGTATGACAGGGGTGAGCAGAGTGGCCCACCTGGGCTTCCTTCTCCAGCTTTGTTATGTTCAGAAACATCTGTGCAATCTCCCGATCGAACACTCTCACTCGGTCCCAGTCCAGGAGGAGAGTTGTGTCCTTGTCAGCGAGAACCTACAAGGAGCAGGACAGAAGGCAGACCCGTGAGGGAAGCACCCAGCAGACAGCAGTCAACAGGTGGTGCAGGCGAGGGCCTCGGCGCACAGGGGGGCCTGGTGAGCACTAGTCAGGGCTTTGGTCATGTGATCATACATGGAGAGGGGAGGGGAGGGGAGGGGGAGAAGGGAGGACAGGTCACCAGACGCCTCCCCTGACCCTGGAAAGACCCAGCATGCCCAGAATGGAAAGCAGACCTTGGCCTGCAGCACCCAGTAGGTCTCTGGTCGGAAGGACTGGATTTTGTCATGTCTCTCCACGCAGAAGCCGAGGGTCGGGGTCTGGCATGGCCCAAAGGAGATGAGAGAGCTGTCTAAGTCGCCGTATTTTCCCTGGAAATATTTAGTCTGGAACCTAGAAGGCAAGGCAGGGTGGGGGCCGAGGTGTTTTGATCAGGCACTTCCAGGGAGGCTCTTGTCCCAGGTGGGTGGAGTCCAGCGCCAGGCCAGGTGCAGTGGGTGTGGGAGGGGGCAGAGGGTAGTGCATGGGGCAGCCAGGACGCAGGCCGCCCTCACAGAGGCAAGGGCAGTGCAGGGTCCCCAGGGGAGGCCTGGAGCAGACGGGTGAGATGCAGGAGTGAGGAAGGGAGAGGGAAGGGTGGGAATTCCGCGGCTGGGGAGCCACCCCTGTGCGCTGTCCTCAAGTGGCGGTCCGAGTGACCAATGTCAGTCCAATGCCTGATTTTCTGGGGGCTGTTCCAAAGGTCGACACTGTACCAATGCCCTGCTGCCCATGAGGACCCTGAGCACCTGGCCGAGGGGGTGGGGGAGCGCCCCACCTGGTGAAGGCGCAGCCGATGCGCAGGTCCAGCTCCTGGCGGGCATCCACCGAGAGCGCCTCGTTGTGGTCAGGCTCGCCCAGGCGGGCCATGGCATTGCAGATGTCGGTGTCCGTAATGGAGCTGAACTTGGCCCGGAACACGGTCTTCTCGCCACCATGCGCCTTGTTCATGACGGGCAGGACGGCATCCAGGACCTGGGGGGCGGGGGGCTCAGCGATTCTCCCGGGTAGGGGGTCCACCTCCTTTCCCAGCTCTCAACCATCGCACCTGCCAGGACCTCCCCGCTCGCCACCTCGCTGCAGGGGCTTCTGATTCTTCACAGCCCCCATGGGGCTTTCTTTCCTGCCAGCTACAAAGGGTCCAGAATACCC
Organism: Myrmecophaga tridactyla; assembly: GCA_004026745.1. Taxonomy (NCBI): domain Eukaryota; kingdom Metazoa; phylum Chordata; class Mammalia; order Pilosa; family Myrmecophagidae; genus Myrmecophaga; species Myrmecophaga tridactyla. The sequence goes on along the minus strand of PVIY010061196.1, from coordinate 6,222 downwards.
ATTCCTTCTTGCTCCTGCCCCTCTGGCCACACATGCTTTCCTCTCACTCCTGCCCCATCCCCACCTGGCTAGGCACACTACTGCCCGGGAGGCGAGGAACCTCGTAGGGGCCAGATTCCCTCTACTCAACCCGTGCCTTCTAGGAGGAGGAGGGCGGAACTTTTCAGGCACTGGAGAGAAAGAGAGGGAAGCAAACAAGAGAGAGGTCAGAGAAAAGGAAAAGCAGGGTGGGAAGGCAGCATCGGCTTCCCGGTTGGTGGTGGGGCCTTCGGCACTCAAGGCTGAAGTGGGTTTTCTGCGGTGCAGACTGACGCTACCTGGTGGGGGTCCCAGAGCCCAGACCCCTAAGGCCACAGAGGTGGAAGCGGTCACCGCCAGGGCCTGGCCATCAGCTTCCTCACAGGGAAGAAATGGCTTTGTTTCTGAAGGAGGAGTGCCCCGGAGCTGCCACCATTCTCCATGCCCAGGGCGGGGCTGACCCACAGGGGATGGAGGCTGCACGGAGCCTTGGGGTGCTCCCCTGGCCACCCCACCCCCGCCCCCTGGCACAGAGGCAGCCCGCGTTCACTCGGTGCCTGGGCCCTGAGGGTGTTGTGAGCCCCAGGGAGAGCTGGGGGCGCGAAGGCGCAAGTGCAGCCCCGTAAGGAGTCATAGCTCCTGGGGCAGCAGCCGGGAAAGGAGGGCGGGCATCCTGCGGAGGGAGGAAGGCTGCAGTAGGCTGAATGCTGGACCCAAGAAAAAGCACACTCTTGACATTAACCCCCGACCCCACAGTGTGAAGTGTTTGTAACCGAAACCTTGTGAAGATGTCCTGGTGAGTGAGGGTGGGGCCAGCCAAGTGAGGGTGGCCTTAGCCGGCGCTGCCAAAGCCTCAGAGGGGCCAGGAGCTGCAGTCGTGGAAACCGGAGGGGCAGACACGGGACAGGGAGATGGTCGGGGAAGATGGGGCAGCGACACAAACCCAGGGGTCTGAGGACGGCAGCAAGCCAGCCCTAAAGCACCATGGACAGGACCAGGCAGGGCCCTGCCGGTACCCCGACTTTGGACTGCTGGTCTCCAAGGCTGTGCGGCCGTAACTGCTGGCAGCTAAGCAAACACCTGTCCTGGTAGCCTGGGAATGGGGACGGGGCTGTAGGGCATGCGCAGGGAGGAGACGCGTGAACTGCAGGGCAGCAGCAGGCCCTGGTTGGCCACAGACCTCTGCAACTCGCCCATATGCATCTCCCTTGCCTTCCCTCGGCCCTAGAAGGTTCTGCCCTTCTACATTCACTCACGCGACAGCTGAGGTGATGTCCCTAGCCGATGGAGCGACACTTAAGCACACTGAGCAAAGCCCTGTGCATTTTGTTTTTTTTAATCTTTGTTTGTTTGCTGCAGGGCGGGGGTCACATTTCATTCTTTTTCCATGTGACTATCTTATTACTGCAGCACCATTTGCTGGATTTTATTTTGGTGGAGGGGGGAGTGCACGGGCCGCATGGCAGGTGAGAATTCTACCATCAAGCTACCCTTGCACCCCCAGCCTGAGTGATTTTAAAGCGCCAAGAGGACTTCCAAATTAGAGGGGGAAAGGGATTTTTACCCTACCACGGCCGATCCCCCAGCACAGCCCAGGACAGTGTGGGAGGCGGCAGTGCAGGCTGGGGGATGGCGTGGTGACCCACTCACCTCAAAGCAGATGTTCTCCCCTTCCTTGTCACAGTCCAGCCACAGCACGATGTAGTCGCAGCCTCTGCCCTCCACCTGCCACAAGACAGCCTGTCACTGCACCTGCCCCAGGCACGAGCCCCACGAGGCCGCCGCGCTTGCTTCCAGCGGCAGCCCCCACCCCCAAACAGACCACAGCCCCCTCCAGGGCTTCGACATTGTAGGGCTGCCATTAGGCTGCCTGAAGCACGCAGAAAAGAAGTCAGTTTAGAATCACTGTTTTCCTGGGTGAAAAACTGTCGACTTCGACATGATCTTAACTCTGGGAAAAAACGCGCAGAAAAATGGCTGAAAGGAGCCTGGAGGCTCACAGTTGTCTTGGGAAGCGTGACCACAAATAGCTTATTCTTTCTCTACCAGTTCCTGGTTTTCTGCCACAAGCAAGCATTTGTTTTAAAATTAGAAAAAAAAGCTCTTTTTAAGAATGGGCCACTGCTGTCCAGGCCTGCAGGAGAGCGGGGCCAGGCAGACAGGCCTGAAGGGGTCTCGGGCCAGTGGGGCAGGAGAAGTGGTAGAAGGACGAAACAGTGGGGGCTGCAGGCCGTGGGCCTCGCTTTCTGAGACGCGGGGAGGGGCTCAGAGACCGCGGACCCCGACGTGCTTGGCAGGGGCGGCTGTCGGTGCAGGGGCCAGAGGGCCCACCTGCCCCAGGCCCAGCCCGGATCCAGCCCCCACCCACCTGCAGAAACTTGACCATGTTCAGCTTGGGGTTGGCCTCCTTCTTCTCGGTCGGGGCCTGGCTGAACAGCTCTGCAGGGTCCACTTTGTCCCACTTGTTATACTTCCCTGCAAAGCACAGCCACCAGGACACGTGGTCAGCCTGCATGGTGAGGGAGGCCTTGCTGCCACACGCCCCACACTAGGAGGACGGTGGTGTGGCCCTGCTGTACAAAGGAGCAAAGGGAGCCTGGGGGGAAGGCGGGTCCACGGTGGCCCAGTGGCCAGAGGCAGAGTGGGGAGCAAGTCCGGATCTTTGGGAAAGGGCCTGCTGTGCCTGCTGCCTTCTGCTCTGCTACTGAGTGCTCACTGCACCTCCCAGCCCTCCGCGGGAGCCCAGTGAATCAGGCAGGGGCTGCTGTTCACAGTCTCCCTTCCAGCACTTTCCACCCAGCTGGAGGCACCACTGCTCAGGCCGGCTTACCCAGCGAGAGCACCTAATCTCGCCACGTGGGCCTGTGTCTTCACCTCCAGCCCACCCCAGCACCTGGCCTGGTGCACGGAGGCACTCGGTTGGTCTCCACAGAGGACCAATGTTTTGGGCTTCCCATCCCACAACCCACCACTTGCCTACTGAAGGCTTGGCTCTGGCGTCCTTTCAGGCTCCATTCTCAGCACAGAGTCTGACAGAGCCGAGTTCGAATCCTGCCTCCCCGCCTCCCCGCCTGCTGGGATGACACCGCTTAGGGCCCAAGGCCTCGCATGTACCCCCAGTGCTGCCACCATCACCACAGCTGCCACTAAGTATCACAAACCACCCTGAGGCCCTCCCCAGGGGAAGCCCTCTGCCCTCGCGGCCACACGGGATCACTGAACATCCCTGAGGGGCAGGTGGCACCACAGGACAGGCAGAAGCCTGGGGGAAGCCCCAGCCCTGGTCACACAGCACAGCATGTGTCAGGGCCGAGGTGGGACTGTGGCCAGCCCACGGCACTGCACCTTGGCCCAGTGGGAAGCACCTGCAGGCTGGCTGACACCGACCCTTCCAAGGGAAAGCCCAGGGGATAGCAAGGGAATGAGGACGGCCATTCTTGGCTCCTGTCCTCCTCTTGGCAGGAGCAGCAGCCCCCTCTGGATGCCCACACGGCCCAGGCCCCTCCCGGACAGCCCCACTTCCTCTGTCCATAGGGGGCGTGCTGGAGCCAGGCAAGGACTGAGGAGGTGCAGGTGAGACAGGGACGCCGGGGCGCCGGGCTCCAACACCCGGCTTCTTGGGTGCCTCCCCCGGGGGGCCCGGTGTCCCCAGCACATGGCCTGCTGGCCTCAGGCTCATGGGTGCTGGAGACTGCCCCAGTGGCATGGTCCTGGGTGGGTCGGAAGGCAGGCTGGAGAGGGGGCTCACCCAGGAAATCCAGGGTCATCACGTGGCCACAGACGGAGGTCATCTTGAAGTGGACGGGGTGGCCGGCAAAGGTCCCGGGGTACTCGTGCACTGAGCATGCTCCGTTCAGCCCTTTGTGTGAAGCCATGTTCCCTGGGGAGGGGACACGGCACTGGTGGCAGCTCCCGCCAGCTGGGGGCACGCGGGTGCCCTGGGGCTGGACGCTGCCTGCGGGGGGGCCTGAGGCCTCCTCCCCGGAGTGGCCACCAGGCCATTGAGGGCGTGGAGGTGTCTAGGGTTTCTCCGGAAAACACCACCTGTCAGCACCTCACAAGAGTGCACTGGCAAGGCACGGGCCCAGGCCAGCTGGGGGCAGGCAGGCGTCCTCTCGAAACGCTCTCCAGAGAGCAGACATGGGGGATGGTACCGGGAAGGAGCAGGTGCTCGAGGAGCAGGACGTATACGACCTGCTCTCAAGTGTTTAGAAATCAGATGACAGGCAGGCAAGCAGAGAGAGTGACAGACAACAAACGCAGCAAAATGTCACAAGCTGGTAAATCTGAGAATCTGGGTGGGTGGGTGTTGGAGTTCTCTGTATAGATTTTGTATTTTCTGTGCAACTGTCCTCTAAGTTTGAAATTAGTTCAGAGTACGGCAGATGCGCCCTGGCTCCTTCTCCTTATTGCTTCTTGCACCCTGCCTCACTTCCTTTGACCCGAATGCCAACGTTACCAGGCACACCCTAACGGTCAGCCCCCCCCGGCGTCCTCTCACCCTGCCCACCGACGGCCCTGACCGCGGCTCCCCAGCCCGTGGGGGCCAGGCACCACCCTCCCGGGCCCCTCCCCATTTCAACCATGACCTCTCAGCCCCCTCCACTAGGGTCTCCTCCTCGCACCTGCTGGACCCAGGTGGGGCCAAGATGGCTCTGCCATTTCTGGGTACCCAGCATGTAAACATCCTTACTATTTGGAGGGAACCTCAAGATCAGAGGGGATGCAAGAGCCCACAAAGCACAGCTGGGGCCAGACTGGCAGTGGGGGCTGGAGAGCTGCTTTCCCCACTTCCTGGTGTCTCAGGAGTGCCCGTGACACGCGGTGCAGGGGCTGCCACTGTGGCAGAGGGAAGGGCCCAGAGGGCCGTGGCAAGTGGCCTGTGAGGAGGACACCAGTGGCACTAGCCTAGTCAGACTGTGACTGCAGCAGTCATGGCTGCCTCTCCTCCCTTCCAATGATTCCTTTTTCCACCTAAGGCAGTCAGCGCTGCTGTCTGTGGCTCGTGATCCTGACAGTACAGCACCCTGACCTGCCTGCACCTCCTGCTAGCCTTTAGGCTGCGCCTTGTTGCTTTTTCACAGCCCTGCACCTCTGGTAACCAGGTGCCTTGCTAACACCTGCTGGCCTGAATGGAATCCACTCTAGCTGGGGGTGCGGGAGAGCATACTTGGGAAAAAGGAAGAGTTCAACGGTCATGCCCTCAGAGCAAAACGGCAAAGGAAGCATAGAGCTGGGTGTCCCTACCTCGAGAGAGAATTTTGGCAATGGACTGGGCCAAGGAAGGCTTTTCTGCCACCATGAGCACAGTTTTCATCTTCCCTCAGGCTGTCAGGGCCCGCAGCCCTCACACTGCGGGTTCGGGAAATGGCAGGGGAAAAGCTCCGCAACTGCTCTTCTGCAGCTGAACACTGCTGCCACACTCTGACTCCTAAAGAGAAGAAAAGACTCTTAGAAAACAGCAAGGCTTCCAACGGAACCCCTACCACTAACCGGGAAGCACAGGAAACATAGTCTTGAAGACATGTGTGCAACCACAAGTGCCCAGGCCAACGGACTGGCTGAGAGGGGACCCCAGTAACTCGGCTTCCTATGGGAGATGGATGTAGGGCAAATGTGTCCCCAGATAGTGTGAGAAAGGCGTGGGGGCCTCTGTACCTGGACTGATGGGCCTCCAGCCCTGGCCCTGCCCGCCAGCCTCCCAGCAGACTCCTGCAGAGAGGAAGGGACAGCCGCAGCCTCTCCTTCCAGGCTTCGGTCTCACTGCCTCTGAGAGCAGCCCCTCCACCTCGGCTGAGCGTTAGGGCGCCCTGGGACATGTTACAAAATGCAGACGCACACGCCGGGCGCCCCAGCTCGTCCCAAGGCACTCAGGCCTGAGACCCACAGGCCAGAGGATCCTCTGCTCAATGGAGCCTGTGGGGCTCTTCGAGGGGCCTGGTCTCCTGCCTACACCCCTACTCCCTCTTCCTCGGCAGGCCATGTTTTGGCCAATCTGTAATGGGCACCAGCATCGAAAGAGCAAAGACATTTTCAAGCCTCCATGCCTGTCTTCCAACTGCTTGGCACACAGCACCAAGCTTGGAGGATGCAGCTTGATGGGCTCAGGGCCCAGCTCATGCATTAACTCTTTCTTAACGGCTCCCCATACCCACTGATAGGGTTAATCGTTGTGTCCCACGCCCCGTGATTCTCCGCATGGAC
>PVIY010061195.1:0-11327 GCA_004026745.1 Myrmecophaga tridactyla | reverse complement strand
TCATTTCTTGGAACATTTGCATCTATTCAGAAAAAGAAATGAAAAGAAAACAGAAAAAATTCATATATACCATACCCCCTACCCCTCCCTTTCATTCATCACTAGCATTTCAAACTAAATTTATTTTAATATTTGTTCCCCCTATTATTTATTTTTATTCCATATGTTCTACTTGTCTGTTGGCAAGGTAGATAAAAGGAGCATCAGACACAAAGTTTTCACAATCACACAGTCACATTGTGAAAGCTATACCATTATACAATCATCTTCAAGAAACATGGCTACTGGAACACAGCTCTACATTTTCAGGCAGTTCCCTCCAGCCTCTCCATTACATCTTGACTAACAAGGTGATATCTACTTAATGCGTAAGAATAACCTCCAGAATAACCTCTCCACTGTTTAGGATCTCTCAGCCATTGACACTTTGTCTCATTTCACTCTTCCCCCTTTTGGTCAAGAAGGTTTTCTCAATCCCTTGATGCTGAATCTCAGCTCATTCTGGGATCTCTGTCCCATGCTGCCAGGAAGATCCACACCCCTGGGAGTCATGTCCCACGTAGTCAGGGGGAGGGTGGTGAGTCTGCTTGCTGTGTTGGCTGGAGAGAGAGGCCACATCTGAGCAACAAAAGAGGTTCTCTTGGGAGTGACTCTTAGGCCTAATTTTAAGTAGGCTTGACCTATCCCCTGTGGGGTTAAGTTTCATATGAACAACCCCCAAGACTGGGGGCTCAGCCTATAGCTTTGGTTGTCCCCACTGCTTGGGAGAATATCAGGAATTCCCCAGAGGGGGAAGTTCAATATTTCCTCCTTTCTCCTCAGTCCCCCAAGGGGACTTTGCAAATACTTTTTTTATTCACTGTTCAAATCACTCTGGGATTTATTGGGGCATCACTCTGGACAAACCAACAAAATCTCATGTCCTACTCAAGGTTCCATGTACTTATGGTGTTCAATGAAGCTGTCTACATAAGTTATATTAGGAAATGCACTAGTCAAAATATGAATTTTGTTAATTCCGTAGTTTTCTTGATGAATATTGAAGGAGTAGATGCAAAGAGGCTGACATATGACAGTGCTCAAGACATAATAGCTATTGTTCTTTAAATGCAAATGGAGGGTTGTCTGTCCTCTATTAGTCACAATATTTTCTCATTTGGCTGGGCAGGAGACCACCAAAGGGTGATGATGAGGGAGATAATTAAGACAAGAAGCCAGAGAGAAGAATACCTAGTAAGGTATGGATGGACTACAGCTTCACAATCACCTATATCTGGGGATACTTTTAACAATCTGTTCTAGCTTGCTAGCTGCTGGAATGCCATATACCAGAAATGGAACAGCTTATAAAAAAGAGAATTTAATAATTTACAAGTTTACAATTCTGAGGCCGAGAAAATGTCCCAATTAAAGCAAGTCTATAGAAATGTTCAATCTAAGGCATCCAGTGAAAGATACCTTGATTCAAGAAGGCCAGTGAAGTTCAGGGTTTCTCTCTCTGCTGGAAGGGCACATGGCGATCACCGGTGTCACCTGCTGGCTTTCCCTCCAGCTCCCTAGGGGGCGTTTTCCTTCTTCATCTCCAAAAGTCACTGGCTAATGGACTCTGCTTCGCCGTGCTGCAGTGTTCTCTGCTCTCTCAGAATCTCTCATTCTCCAAAATCTTTCCTCTTTTATAGGATTCCAGTGAACTAATCAAGACCCACCTGGAATGGGTGGAGACACGTCTCCACCTAATCCAGTTTAACAACTACTCTTGATTGAGTCACATCTCCAGGGAGATAATCTAATTAAAGTTTCAAACATACAGTACTGAATAGGGATTAGAAGAAACGGCTGCCTTTACAAAATGGGATTAGGATTAAAACATGGCTTTTCTAGGGTACATAAACCTTTTCAAACCAGTACACAATAGTTGATTGCTAATGGCTGAGCTTCCGCAATAATCTGATGTACTTTGAATAAGCTTTCCATATTTCATAGCTACTGTGGATCTGAATGTGGAATTATCTTCAAAAGGATTTTCTCTCTTTACTGTCCATCTTCTTGTCCTAGTTAAAGAATTAGAATGCCTGGGAAGCTGCTGTTCAATGAGTCGTTTATTTTTACTCGTGTAGTTTTAAGAGTGTGGACCCTGGAATCAGACTTCCTGGATTCAAATCCTGGCTGCACTACTTGACTGCTAGGCTGCCCTTGGCAATTGAACTCTCTGTGCCTCAGTTTCCTCATCCGTAAAATGGAAATAATAGGGTTGTTGTGAAGATTAAATGAGATGAACCATATGCTACCTTATATTATTATCTTTTCATGTATATTTACTATCCCCCCAACTAAATTGTAGTACATATCTTTGAGGGCAGCAACCGTGTCCTATTCATTTTGGAGTCAATGTGTAAGAGATCTTTGTTGTTGATGATAAGGATACCTGAAGTGGTATTTTTCCTTAGTAAAATTGATTTTGAAAGACGGATCTCCACAATTGACACAATGTGGTTTTTAGTTGCCACTTTCTGTTTAGACTGAAAGTAGGTCAGTGAAATGGGTCACCGCTCACCCTTGCTTTATAAAACCAAACCAAACACTTCTCACACAATAATGAACGTCTTTAACTGCATTCATAACCCAACATGGCATAAAGCTTTTGAAGAGATCTGAAAAGTTGCAAGTGTCTTGGACAAACTAAAATATTTCTGCTGTGGGTATGGCACTGCACAGGACTTTTAGGTTTGCTTCCAAAAGAAAGGATTCTTTTTTTCTAGAGAGTGCATAATTGGCCACAGATGGATCCAACCTGATTTGTTGCCTAGTGATGGCCAAAGGAAGTCGCCCTATGGTGAGCTGCAAGTCTGTATGCTGTTACAAGTTCATACAAAAAGGCTTGTAGCAGTGTTTGTCGAAAGCAACACAAGCGCTCATTTGATCTCAAGATGGGGAGGTGCTACATTGCAGCCTCCTGGTCTGCTCTGAGGGGCCTGAGAACTACCAAAAAGATGTGGGTTGAGATAAGAAAGGGTCCAGTGGTTTCGACGTAGACCAGTAGTTACTTGGCATTGCCTTCTCCAAATCTGCATTTTTTCTGAAACTCCATGGGGAACTGATTATTCTGTACTCTTCCTCAAGATTTCCTAATGGATTCAGGAGTCTGGCCTCAATTAGAGTTCACTCTCTGATCAAACCTCTTACCCTTCAGGCTCTTTGACTTCTTTACTGTTCATACACCTGTTTCTTGCTGTTTTTGTTATTTAACTTCACCAAACTCCAGTACCCTGACCTTTCCATGTTCTCCTAGTTGATTAACCCCTTTCTATCTTCATTTCCTTCCCATCTAGACTAGACCTGTGGTCCATCACTTAATGATTCCCTATTTCTCTCCTTTCATTTCATCTCTCCAGAAAACCCTCAGATCAATCTAGCTGCCTGCCTTCTGCTTTCTTATCTTAGGGCTGCTGAGCATTGCAAGAGGAAATTCAACAACCACATGAAGGAGTCTTCAATTCCAACCCAAACTTGGTCCTTGATGCTATCTAGCAGTCCTTCTCTGTATCTTGAGTCAGCAGTTTCTCTCCCTTATACTACATGACCTATTTCAAACCTTTGCTGCTTTGCTTAACTCCCACTCATTGCAAAAGGACTTCACTTCCTACTCTTCAGGGAAAATGGACATTTTCAGGCAGGAAGACCCTTAACTTTCTGCCTTCATGCCACTAAAAACCTGCCTGCATGAGCAGCCATCTTTGCCTACTTCCTTCCTGTTATAGTGGAAGAGGTAATCATTCCTCTTGGGTCCAGTCTCTCCATTTCTGGTTTGGGGTTTGATTACCATTGCATTATCAAGATCTATATAGTGTCAGGAATGTAGGCCCTCCATAAACAATTGTTGACTGAATGAAGGAATAGCTTCCTGACTCTTTTCCTTCATTTCCTCCTTTTTTCCCCTTTATTTTCAACCTCATCTTCACTCTTTAAGGTTCTTCATCAACATTTAAACACATTTAAGTCTTTTCCATTTAAACAACAATGTAATCAGCTTCTTTGACTTCATATTCCTGTCTAGCTATTATGCCCTCTTCTTCCTTCAAGGTCATGGTTTTCAAAAGAATTATCTGTATTTATTGCCTCCACATCTTGCTGTCCCATCTACCCCTGAACTACTGCATCTGGTTTCTCCTCATATGGCACTTTTGATATTGATCTCAATTAAATTCACTCTTTTCCTTTCTGGTCACCTCCATAGCATTGGACACTGCTGACCACTGTCCCACCCCCACCCCAACAAAATTCTCTTTCTGTGGCATGATTCCTTATCCAACCCTTCAATTACTTTCTTATTAATGTCATCGCTTTCTGATTTCCTCACCCTTCAGTCTTACCTACTGGAAGAATTCCATCACACTTCTCCTACTGAGAGGCTCCATGGTTTCTCATGGTATGCATTCTCCCTCAATGAAATGAGTAATAAGCACAGTTCATTAACTACAAGTGTTCCCAATAGTCTTTGGCTTAAGGGCACTGACATTTGCAAATTACCCAAATATTTGATCATGAGAAGCATTGAGGGGCATCAAAAAAACTAAAAATCAAGTTAGGGAATTTTCCACCCCCTGCCAAAATGCAGAATTCCTTGGCACCCACTCAGTTGAGCTAACCACAAGAAAACAGTGATTAGGTTTCTCTGACATAGGCAACTAAAGGTGTGTTAATAAAAAAATGGTCCCTAGAAGCAGAATATGGTAAGTGACAGGTGTACAAGGTGGAACTGTCTGAGGCACAGTCAGGTGGAGGCCCTAGTGAAAAGCTTTCTATCTTGAATTGGGAAATGGACAAACCCAGTTAGTGAAGTGGTTGTTTTCATAAATTGCGTGCTGAGCAGGGCTAGACCCTTAAGGGGCTTTGAAGAGAACTGTTAAGAATTTGGTATTGTTTGGGCTGCTTCTTGTAGCCTTCAGAAAGTTTATACAAGAAAGAAACAACTTTTAGGTGATGAAGCTAACCCATCTGTGCTGGTTTGAAAGGATGCATGTCCCCTAGAAAAGCCACGTTTTAATCTAAATCCCATTTCATAAAGGTAGAATAATCCCTATTCAATACTGTATGTTTGAATCTGTAATTAGATCATCACCCTGGAGATGTAACCCAATCAAGAGTGGTTGCTAAGCTAGGTTAGGTGACAACATGTCCTCACCCATTTGGGTGGGTCTTGATTAGTTTCTGAAGTCCTATAAGAGGAAACATTTTGGAGAATGAGAGATTCGGAGAGAGCAGAGAGCACTGCAGCACCACGAAGCAGAGTCCACGAGCCAGAGACCTTTGGAGATGAAGAAGGAAAACACCTCCTGGGGAGATTCATGAAACCGGAAGCCAGGAGAGAAGAAGCTAGCAGATGACGCTGTGTTTGCCATGTGTCCTTCCAGATGAAAGAGAAACCCTGACTGTGTTCACCATGTGCCCTTCCACTTAATAGAGAAACCCTGAACTTTATCGACCTTCTTGAACCAAGGTATCTTTCCCTGGATGCCTTAGATTGGATATTTCTATAGACTTGTTTTAATTGGGACATTTTCTCAGCCTTAGAAGTGTAAACTAGCATCTGATTAAATTCCCCTTTTTAAAAGCCATTCCTTTTCTGGTATATTGCATTCTGGCAGCTAGCAAACTAGAACACCATCTGAAAGAAGAAAGGAAAGAAAATACAGCTTTCCTAATAGAGGCTGTGTAGTTTACTCTCCAAGATGGAAAAATCAGACAGCTGTGTAAGATGGACAAAGCCCAGTGATCTGTCCCAAGGTGAAAGTAGGAATGGTTCTGGGGGGACCCAGGAGGAGTCAGAACCTGGTCTTCCAAGTCTCTCCTAAGCACCTTAGGCTGGGCATTCTCTATCGGAAAAATATTTCAATTCTTTCCATGGAGCCTCCCCACCCCAGGCTACTGAATTTCCCTAAGGCAGAAACCAAGAAGGAGGCCATTAATCCAAGGGCCTTGAGAATGAGAGAGAGAGAGCCCTTCAGTCTGGAATCTAGTGTTTGGTAATCACTTTAAACACTAGTCTGTAGAATTAATCAGAAACAAACAGATCCCCAACCTCCTGAATGGATCAAAGGGTTGTCTTGCTGGAGTGCTTAACTCACTCGTCACCTAACCCCTCACCAGGAAGTAGGCTGCTAAGCTCCCATAAGAGGATTCCTTCCTCATGTTCTTCTCAAACGTGGCCATGAAGAAATGGACAAGGAAAATGTTCCCAGAGAGCAGAAACCAGGGACAGCAGGAAAGTGACTCAAGGAATTCTGTACCCTGTCAGGGCCAGGAGTCCTTGCTCCTCCTCACCAGCAGAACATGAGATATGAAAAATTTGATGATCACTGAAGGTGATTCCCTCCATTCCCTTTCTAAACAGAAATTATAAGTATTCTACCATGTTACTCTCTTCTTTTATTGGGACTGTAGGGGATTGTCAACGTTATCCTTTTATCATCGGTCTTTGAACTGTGAGGAGTCACATCCGGAAATGAAGATGAGGAAGGCTCATCACCCAGAAGTACTGGCTTGAGGCTTGATGCAAAACATGGATGAGACTTTGAGTTGTCTGCTTTGAAGAGGGGTTGATGCTTTTGGCCTGATACATGGGAAATAGTGGCATTATATTAAGGGGCATTTTTACAATTACGTGAATGGAAAGAAGGGTGTATATGGATTCTGCGCAGCTAGTGGGGGAGGTGGAAAAGAGTTGAACTCCAGTGAACATGGTTGTTTTGCATACCTTATGTCTCACTTTCCCATATTCTGGTAATATCAGTACCACTGTGATTACAATCTGTTCACAACAAATTTTCAATCATTTGGATCACTTCCTTAGGAAAGAGTCCCTGAAATGGGAATTGCTGGGTCAAAATGTACATGCAGTTTCATGGCTCTTACTAAATATTTACAAACTTCTTCGTAAAAGGATTAGACCAACTGACATTGCTACCAATGACATAAGAGATTATTCCTATATATTTCATCGACTAATTCTGAAGTTTAACGTACCACAAATATGTCCTTCAGCTTTGAAGGTAGAGCCAAGCTTCTGTAGTGATCCTCTACATGGGCTGACTAAGAAACTTCCCCCAAAGGCTTTTTTGATTAATGTGATAAAGCTGCATCCCCACACGGGAATGTCCTCCAGTTTCCCTCTGATCAACTCTACTGCTTCCACCAGAGCGATTAGTACATGGGTTGAGAATTTTCTGGCTGCAGCCCTGAGTGTCCAGGCTTTCTTTCCTTGTATTTCATTCAAATATGAACACTTTTAGCCAACAATTGAAACATCAAAATTTACTTTACTACAGTATGAGGCATCTTAGCATCTCAGATAAATAAATCATATAGGTGGCCAGCTTAGTAATATCTTACTTGCCTCAAATTCACTCCTAAGTCAGGCTTTTCTGTTTTGGAAACATAAACAAAAATTTCAGTCCTAAAGCTCTAAATGATATGTGCTTATGGGTGCCATTAGTCCTAGATGTAAAGTTTGCAGAGAAGGAAATGTGATCCCAAAAGACCTGTTGGGTCTTACCGAAGTTTACATTTAGCCAAGCAGCTAAGACTAAAACTGTAATTTCTGAACTTGTAGTGCCACTCAGTATTCCTTATATGCTATGATGCTCCCTCGTTCCAGCCTGCTTCATTCTAGGCTGGGCAGGTTATCTCCCTCAGCCTTGGCCGTTTGGTCCTATCTTGGCTGGGCTCCAAGGGCAATTCCCCTGAATACAACTAGAAACTGGATCTACATGGTTAAAACATGTCAGTTGCTCATTGCCTGGTTTCCATATCCAGAAACATAAAGTTTTCCTATCCCTTAGGCCCCACTGCCTGGTTAAGACTAGAGTTACATTAAAGCTGTGCAGATCTGGCCTCTCCCCATAGAACTTTTGACTTCAGGAGCTTCAAAGCATCCTTGTGCCACCAACTTTCCCCTCAGTTCTATTATCATTTGCTGGGATACAATGTCAAAGAGACTGCACGTACAAGGATTATTCCAGACTCAGAGCTCTCGTTGCAGAATCTGGGGGGAAGTGAGGGGTGGGCATGAAGGAATGTCTTTTATAAATCTGTTACTTTCTAGTCTCAAGCTGGGAAATCCTTAGATCAGTAGATCTTACATCTCTGTTGGCCACAGGCCCCTACTGACAGCTGATGAAAGCAATGGACACGCTCCCAAATTCACATTTGCAGAAAATTATACCTACAATTTCAGGGCCATGAATGACAGATAATTGTGGGAGATTTGATCACAGCGGCTACTTCCTGGTCTTAAGCAGAAATACTTTCCAATAATTATGGGGAGAATTTGATCCCTGCAGGTTACTTCCTTGACTCAAACTGAAAGCATGGATAGTCATTGTGTCTGAATTGGGGGGCGGGGTGGGAGGCAGTTTTATCACGGCAGGTTTCTTCTTAGGCTGGTCACCCAAATGGCCTCCTGGAAAATTGCAGAGGCATTATCACAGTAGGTTGCTTCCTAAAAGCTTCCTGGTTATATATCTCTTGGGCACAGCACGCATTACTTTACATTGTCAAAACTAGTCTCAGGGTCCCAGTCGAGCTATAACATTGAGAACAAAAAGCTGCTTATGATGGCTTCTAGTTAGCTTTTAGAATTATAGCTGAGTTGACTCACAATTATCTTTATTTGGCCAGCTTGCCAAATAAAGCGCTGTGCCATAGTCTCTCCCCACTTATTCGGGTTATTTCCCTGAAAATCACTGTGGTAAGAGAATTTACAGTTGAAAAACTTAGAACCTTATGGCAAAGGGGAGCAAAGGTTAAATTATGAGTACGTGAAAACTCTTAGAAATATTTTGGCTTTCCCTAAAATAAATATTAAAGATGTCACAG
Source organism: Myrmecophaga tridactyla (assembly GCA_004026745.1). Taxonomy (NCBI): domain Eukaryota; kingdom Metazoa; phylum Chordata; class Mammalia; order Pilosa; family Myrmecophagidae; genus Myrmecophaga; species Myrmecophaga tridactyla. The sequence continues at coordinate 2,453 of PVIY010061195.1, read as the reverse complement.
CAAATAAAAAGTATGTCAATATATTGGACACGTCTTCAATTCAAAATAATCAGAAACACTTCTGTATAATTAATTTCCATGTACCATCCCTTAATGATTAGAACATTTTCAGGAACTCCCTTCTTCTGCTTTTTCTTTATTAGTGTAATTTATTTTTTAAGTAATACTTTGTTTTTAATAACGTAATCAGTGCAGAAGTACTATAAAGGAAAATGAAAAGTCTCTTGAATCTCACTCCCCACTCAGAGATAACCACTGTTAATGGAAGGACATTTGGGTTGTTTCCACTTTGGCTTTTCTTTTTTTGGTTCATTTTCCAGACTGATGGTTTACACAGCTACTGTGATTGCAAGGCTGCTGTATTTTAAGGCTCTCATGAAGCTGGGGAGAAGGGGTTGAAAATAGATCAAATTAAAAAGCCACAAATCCTGCCATTCTTATTCAGATTCAGAGTTTTTCTTGGACAAGATTTTCTCAAGCCTTTGGTTAATTTCCAGAGATCTGAAAAAAATTGATTTTGACAATAAATACCAGAGTTTGCAATGCTTTTATGGAGGGGTAGGTTTCTGAAGGTCTTCGCCTTGCCATTCTAGGCTTCCCACCACTAGCCAAGCCCTTTCTATCCCCCTTTTTCTTAAAATTTTTTCACTGCCAATTTCCAGCCCCTTTGCCATGCAAAGGAAGAAAGAGATTGTGAAACTGAGATATAAAGGATTAGTAACTTTGGAGTCAGACTGGCCTAGATGTAGATCTTCACTGTACCATGTGCTAGAATTATGATCACGGGCAGGTAGGAAATCTGATTAGGTCTCCAGTTCCTCATTTGAAAAATGGTAGTAATAATGTCCACCTTACCCTGTCTTTTTGAAGATCAAATGAGATGAAGGAAGGAAAGATTTTGGCACTGAGCTTGGCATACAGCAAGCGTCCAACAAATAGTTTAAATCCCATAATTGCAGGTATCCAGCATCTTTTGGGACTGAGGTGCAATATATAAACATACCTGACATATCAATTTCCCCTTTGAGCACCTAAACCTTCAATACTACTTCCATGGCAATTTAGAGTATCACACATGTGTACTGCTACCTAAACTAAGTACCCTGTAAATAATATATCCTGATTTGATGAGTGAAGATCATCCCTATAAATGTTAATTATTAATCCTAATCCTATTACTAATTGATGATAATTCAATACATAGTAGTAATTGTTACTTTTGTTATTAATTTTGATAAATTATGCTTTCAGAGTTTTGAATGTAATGATCATAGTTCATTCCTTCACTAATATGGTCCTAGCCTGTGGTTTTTAAAATATGTTATAATGTTATAACGTTTAAAATATGCTTAGTATGTTATAATATAATCACCTTACCCCTTGTCAGCTTCCATCTGCTGTGAATTTGTTGCCTTATTTTACCAGCAGTTGTTCTGGGAAGTATGTGTATTTCAATTATCCATACTCTTTTTTTGCCTCACTGCCAGTGTTTGTCTTACACTAATGACTTCCTCATTTCCTGAGGTGTCTTAGTGTCTTGCTTTACCTGCCACTTTGAATGTACCTGCAACTTGGCCAACATGGGGGAGTAGCAAACACTAACATTAGAGGAACAAGGAGTTTGAGCTTTATTCTGAAGACAGCAGGTGAGGTAAGGATTTTCATGGTGGGAAGAAAGGCAAGGGGGAAGGATAAGGTTAGATTTTATGTAGGATATTGTGATAGTTAGGTTCTGACGTCATCTTGGCCAAGTGATTATGCCCAGATGTCTGGTTAGGCAAGCACTGGCCTGATCATTGCTGCAAAGATATTTCGTGGCTGGTTGATAAACCAGAAGGCTAGGGTATTAAATCATCAGTCAGTTGATTGCATCTGTGGCTGATTACATCTGCAATCAAATAAGGCATGTCTCCCACAATGAGATAATCCAATCATTTGGAGACATTTTTAAGGAAGAAGACAGACTCTTCCACTGCTTCTTCAGCCAGTGAGCCTCTCCTGTGGAGTTCATCCAGACCCTTCATCAGAGCTACCAGCTTCACAGCCTGCTCTGCAGATTTTGGACTCCTGCATTCCCACAGTTGCATGAGACATCTTTATAAATCTCATATTTACAGGTATCTCCTGTTGGTTCTGTTCCTCTAGAGAACACTGACTATCACAAATATATTATTATTCTGTCAGCAGTGGAAGATGGATTGAGGTGATAGGGTCTGTGGATGGAAGAGAGGGAGGATAAGTGGTGTAAGGGCAGCAATTTGATTACAAAGAACCGCAAAATTCGAACTTCATCCTAAATGAAATAGACATTTGTTGAAAGATGTTGGAGAGGGGAGTGGCGTGGTCATATTTCTGCGTCTCGTGGATCACGTTGCCCAGGAAGAGGAGGATAAATTCCACATTGGTGGGGCTGAGGGTGAAAACCTGGAAACAGGAATACACTGGGAGAAAGC
>PVIY010061194.1:0-11329 GCA_004026745.1 Myrmecophaga tridactyla | reverse complement strand
CATTCCCCCAAGGGGACTTTGCAAATACTTTTTTATTCACTGTTTAAATCACTCTGGGATTTATTAGGGCATCGCTCTGGACAAACATACAAAATCTCATGCCCTACTCAAGGTTCCATGTACTTATGGTGTTCAACTTATATAGTGTCCATATAAGTTATATTAGGTGATGCACTAGTCAAAATATAAATTTTGTACCAAATAAACATTTTTTGCTTTAGTCTCACGCACAAGTTAAAATCTTAAAATATGAATTACCATCTACTTTCAACACCCTACAATATTGACATTCCTTTGTTCTTCCTCATGCAAAAGCATTTTTAAATTTGTACATTTAGTCACCATCATTGTATACTCTAGGTATTCCGAGATTATACCATCTCAGTCTTTATTGTCTATCTTTCCTTCTGATTTCATTTGTGCCTCCAGCCCTCCTCCCTCTACCATTTTCACATTCAGCTTCATTCAGTATTCTAACATTATTGTATTACAGTTAGGTAGTATTGTACTATCCATTTCTGAATATTTACAATCAGTCCTGTTGCACAATCTGTGTTCCTTCAGCTCCAATTATCCAATATCTACCCTATTTCTATCTCCTGATGACCTCTGTTCTTAACTGAGATTCTCCACGTTCATTCATTAATGTTAGTTCATATCAGTGAGACCATACAGTATTTGTCCTCTTATGGCTAATCTCACTCAGCATAATGTCCTCAAGGTCCATCCATGTTGTTACATACTTCATAATTGTATTCTGTCTTACAGCTGTATAACATTCCATTGTATGTATATACCACAGCTTGTTTAGCCACTCTTCTGTTGATGGACATTCAGGCTATTTCCATCTCAATTGCAAATAATGCTGCTATAAACACTGGTGTGAAAATGTCCATTTCTGTCCTTGCCCTTATGTCCTCTAAGTGGATACCAGCAATGGTATTGCCAGATCATGTGGCAATTCTATCCTTAGCTTCCTGAGGAACCACCAAACTGCTTTCCACAGTGGTTGCACCATTTGACATTCCCACCAGTGGTGGATAAGTGTGTCTCTTTCTCCACATCCTCTCCAGCACTTGTTGTTTTCTGTTTTATTGATAATGGCCATTCTGGTGGTTATGAGATGATATCTCATTGTGATTTTAATTTCCATTTCCCTTAATAGCCAGGGAAGTTGAGCATCTTTCCATGGGCCTTTTGGCCATTTGTATTTCCTCTTCTGAGAAGTGTCTGTTCATGTCTTTTGCCCATTTTGTAATTGGGTTGTTCATCTTTTTGTTGTTGAATTGAACAATCTCTTTACATATTCTGGATACTAGACCCTTATCTGATATATCATTTCCATATATTGTTCCCCATTGTGTAGGCTGTCTTTTCACATTCTTGACAAAGTTCTTTGAGGTACAAAAGTGTTTAATTTTGAGGAGTTCCCATTTATTTATTTCTTCAATGCTCATGTTTTGGGGGTAAAATCTAGGGAACTGCCTCCTATTAAAAGATTTTTATTTCCCTACATTTTCTTCTAAAAGTTTTATGGTCTTAGATCTAATGTTTAGGTCTTTGATCCATTTGGAGTTAATTTTTGTATAGGGTGTGAGATATGGATCCTTTTTCATTCTTTTGCATGTGGATATTCAGTTCTCTAGGCACCATTTATTGAAGAGACTGTTGGGTCCCAGGTGAGTTGGCTTGACTGCCTTGTCAAAGATCAATTGTCCATAGATGAGAGGGTCTGTATCTGAACACTCTGTTTGATTCCATTGGTCAGTACATCTATCTTTATGCCAGTACCGTGCTGTTTTGACCACTATAGTTTTGTAGTATGCCTTAAAGTCAGGTAGTGTGAGACCTCTGACTTGGTTTTTCTTTCTCAGGATATTTTTAGCTATGCTAACATAAAAAATTGGCCTTTAAGATAAATTTGGTTATTGGTTTTTCTATTTCTGCAAAGTATTGCCATCTTAACAGTCTGCTGGGCTGCGCTTTCAAAGCTGCCATTTGTTGTGGGTTCTGGCTGAGCTTGGCCAAAGTTTAAACAGTGTCCCACTCTCAACCCACTGAAGGGAAAAGATAGGGAAGGGGGTTCCTTGTCCTTTGTGGGGTTCCTGGGCCCTTCTGCCATCCTGAAGCTGCTCAAGGAGAGGAGAGACCTGTGGCCAAGCCCCTCCTGGGCTGGCCCCCCTTCCCCACAGAGAGGTGACCAGCAGATGGTGGTGGATTGAGCTCTGTACCCCAGATTAGATGTGCTCCTGCTCTCGGTCAGTGTTCCTGTGGGTATGGACTCACCGTGAACAGGACGTCTTCACGATGGCATGTCAGTTAAGGTGGGCCCAGCTGAACCAGGGTGGGTCTTAATCCAGATTCCTGGAGGCCTCGTAAAGAGAAGAAACTCAGACTTAGAGAGAAAGAAAGCCAAGGCAGGGGGCAGACATCAGAAGTCAGTGGATCCCGGAAGAGACAGGAGAGGACATTGCCACATGACAGGAAAGCCAAGGACCCCAAGGGTGTCTGGCCAGCCAGGACACCACTGAGCTCGGGAGGAAAGCAGCCTCCCAGCCTCCGAAACCCCGAGCCCCAAGATTCCTGGTGCTGAAGCCTGCCTAGTGCACGGTATTTGCACACTTTAGCCATGATGGCTTCCCGTTCCTTAAAACAGCAGCAGGACCTGGAGCTTTTACAGAGAGGTGGGCATTGTGGTCTGATTTGTGGCAGAGTTACCTCTATCCCCCAAATATGTTCCCATTTCTTAATGCTGTTCCTCAAAATCAGCTACTGGAGAGACATTTGGAGGATGCATGGAAAAAATGTTAAGTTCCCTGGGAGTCTGCAGCCAAGCTCCCTGGGTTTGCATCCAGCTCCATCTCCTAATGACTGAGCAGTCCTGGACAAGATACTCTTTCCCTCAATTTTTTCCATCTGTGAAATGGGGATAATACAAACATATCAACCTCATAGAGCTGTTTTCATAAAAAGTTGCAGGTTTAGAATAGTGGGTGCACATGGTAAGGGCCCCACATCATTATAATGATAATATTAATGTTAACCATTTCTTACAATGGGTTCCCAAGTTCTCGTGCCATCCTAAGGCACTGCGGTGCCCGGTGAGGGCTGCAGGGAGGACAGAGCTGAGGGGTGAGGTGCAAAGCGGGGGAAGGCGTCTCCATCACCAAGACAGCCAGTCACTGCATTATGCAGGCCAGGTGCTGTGCTAAAAGCCTTACACGCATGATTTCATTTGCTTTGTGCGGTGGGCAAGATCCGTTGAGGCCTGGAGACATTAAGAATCGCACCAGGAGACCCACTCAGGCTGCCGTGCACAGCAGCCTGGGAGAACCAAGGGTTAATGTGGGGGGCACATGCATGGGTGAGGGTGGGGATGAAGCGAAGTGATCCCCTGGAAAAGGTGGCGGGCAGCCTGCTGGTTCACGTCCCGCCCTCCCTTCTCTGGAGCACTGATTTGTTTGAAGAAGCTCATTCTCCTTGACAGAGGCAGCACGCCCAGCCAGTCCCAGTCCCTTACCCCTCAGGGGGAACTCATTCATCTGTTGATTTCTTCTTGCTTGAGGACAGAGGTTACTGAGGGTGGGTTTGATGAGGGAGAGAAGGAAATAGCTCATTCAGGAGCCCGGGAGGAGTGGCTCGTGTGGCATGCTGCTGGGATCCCTTCACACCGATGTTTGCATTGACCCTTTGGCCCACCCTAATAAAACTCCTGCACAAAGTAAGCACCATTGATGATCGATTGCTTGTGTTTCCAGCACTTTCCCTTCCTCTAAGAGACCTGCCTCCCTGACTGAAAGACAGGTGACCCGAGCCTGGTCAGTCTGTCTCTACCTTGGGTTTTCCCGGCGGAGCTGGTGTTGGGGCTGTTGGGGTGCGTTCCGGGTGGTGGCGGAGCAGGCCCTGCCCTCTGGAGAAGGCCTTGCTGGCCTGGGACACGTGTCCCGAGGAGCAGAACCACAGCCCAGGCAGAGGAGCCTCCTGCCCTCGCTTCAACTGCTAGAGTTAGATTTCTGCTTCCTGGGATCTACTGTGGGTTGGTTTGGATACCCCAAGAAGAAACTGCTCAAGCCCTAACTCCCCATGCGATGAACGCGACCTTACTTGGAAACTGGGGCTTTGCAGATGTAATTTGTTAAGACGAGGCCAAGTTGGGTTGGGTTGGGCCCCATCCAATGTGACTGGCGTTCGTGTAAGAGGAAGGGAATTTGGATACAAAGCTGGGGGGGACGATGGCCATTTGAAGACACAGGCAGAGACTGGAGTGGAGTATGCCCAATATCAGAGGCTAGAAAGGTGAGGAAGAATTCTCCCTTACAGGTTTCTGAGGGGGCATGGCCCTGCTGATGCCACGGCTTTAGGCTTCTAAACCCCAGAACAGTGAGACAATAGATTTCTGTTGTTTCAAGCCCCCTGCTGTACGACGTTATAGCAGCTGTAGGAAATAATATAGATCAGAAGAGTCTTACCTGGCAAAACTACTCTAAGCTGAGCATGGTTCAAACATTAGCTTTAATGAATACAGTGACGAGTGGACCTTTTTCCCGTTTTGCGGAAGAGTGAATTGATGTCCAAAAGGATGGAGTAAGTTGGCTCAGGAGGACTGAATGATTCCCCCAAGGTCACCCAGCTTATAAATGGCAAATTCAGAGTCTCAGCTAAACTCCGTGTCTGAAGCATCTGTCCATCAAAACTCCATGCGTCTCTCTCCATCGTCTGAAGGGGTTGCTGGGAAGTGGCTGCCAGACCAAGGCTATTTTTCAGATTTCCTTCCACCCAGGGTGGCCATGGACTCAGAAATCCACTCCGAGGAAGTGACTGGTGTAATTTCTGGCAGGGAGCTTGCAGAGGCAGGTGTGCCTTCTCTGCTCCTTCCCTTGCACCTGGATGCAGAGATCTCTGAGAACCGAGAGGAGGGTGGGGCCACGAGACAGAGAAGGCCTGGTCCTTATTGTTCTAACCCAGGGAAAATGTGGGGTGTATTGTTATAAAGGTACGTGCTACCTTTACCTTCCAAGAAATAACAGAGCATCCTTGTGTGTGTGGTGTGCCATTTTTAATTAATAGAAAACAGAAAGTGGAAAGGAAATCTGAATTTGTCACTTTACTCTCCTTTAGAGAAAGCCGGAAATCCATTGACTCCTGAGACATTTCGTGAGTGCCCATGATTTACAGGAGTGAGCTACTAGGGCTGAAAAATCAATTGCAAAAAAGACTTTCTGATCAGGCATGCTGGGAATTTAGCTGTTTGGCTCTTAGTAGATTAGTTTTCGTTTGATAGGAATAATATATTCTGAAATAACTTACACTCCAAGATAGGATTTCAATATATTTTAAATATATTTTGGGAAGTGATTCAGTATGCCTGAATCATCACAGTCAAGATGCTAATATTGCAAGCATGAGTTTAGTTGGGAAGAAAATGGAGAGCCACTAGGAAAATAAAATAGGCTAGAGGACTCATCGCCATGCACAGAATTATGATTATCTGAAGGCAGCAAGTTTTGGGGAGAAAAAAAAGCTCATTAAAAACATGAAGTCTCCAACTCTGTGGCTTTGGATGATGCCTTTGGATGAATTGGATTTTCAAAATAAGTCAAAAACCAAAGTTCCATAAATCTTACGAGTTTAATCACTTTTGCTTGGAGGCAAACTGAATTGAGTTTGGGTCCTGGCTGTCTGGCTGCCTGTGATCTGAGCACCTAATTCTATATCCAATACCTTCATCAGTGCGATGGGATGGACTAGGCTTCCTATTCAAGAACCACCTTGGACCCCATAAACTGAAATCCCAGCACGTCACAGTGCTGCAGGGCTGTCTCAGAAGCTTTTCTCTCCTTTACCCGCCCGCACTCCCTGGGAGATCTCATCCAGTCCAGGGTTTAACAATCCATCTAAATCCTAATGACACCCTAGTTTACATCTCTGGCCCCGACATCATCCCTAAACCCAGGACCTCTCGAGCCAACGCACCAGAGCCGCACTTCCGCTGCGAAGCTCCCTCCCTCAGTCTCCCCATATGCAGTTTTTGGCTCAGGCCCCAAACTTTGGTGCCCTCCTTGATGCCTCTTTCATCCCACTTTGTTTAAGTAGTAGCTTTATTGAGATATAACTTACATACACCATAAAATTCATGCTTTTAAAGTTTACTGTTAGAGTTTTAGTCCATTCACAGAGTTGTGAAGCCATCATCACTGTGAGATCCCAGGACATTTTCATCTCCCCCGAAGAACCCCACACTGACGAGCAGCCACTCCCCCTCCTGCCTCCTCTAGGCCCTGGCAACCACTCGTCCACTCCCTTTCTCTATGGATTCGCCTGTTCTGGGCATTCCCTATAAATGGGATCATACTATATGTGTCCTTTTGTGACGGCTTCTTTCACTTAACATGTTCTCAAGGTTCACCCGTGTTGCAGCGTGTATCGGCACTTCATCCCTTTCTGGGGCCGAATAATATTCCATCGTATGAATACACTGCATTTTGTTTGGTCATTCATCATGAACAATTTGGGTTGTTTTCGTTTTTCAGCTGTTATGAATAATGCTGCTGTGAACAGTCACAAACAAGTTTTGGCGTGCACATAGTTTTCAGTTCTTTTGGGTACATACCTAGGAATGGCATTTCTGGGTCCTGTGGTAACTTTATTTTTAGCATTTTGCGGAAATGCCAAACTGTTTTCCAAAAGCATCTGAACATGTTGCATTCTCACCAGCAGTGTATGTGGGTTCTAATCACATCCTTACCACCACTTCTTGTCATCTCTCTTTTGATATCCCAATGGTTGTGAAGGTGCATCTCATTGGGCTTTTTTTTTCCATAGTGGTTTTGATTTGCATTTCTTGAATGGCTAATGACACTGAGCATCTTGTCATATACATTTTGGCCATTTGTATATTTTCTTCGAAGTGTCTATTCAAATCCTTTGCCCATTTTTAAATTGGGCTCTGTTTTTCTTAATGAGTTATAAGTGTTCTTTATATATTATGCATATAAGTCTCTTATCAGATAAATGATTTGCAAATTTTTTCTCCAATTTTGTGAGAACTCTTTTCATTTTACTGATGGTGTTCTTCGAAGTCCCAAAGTTTTAAATCTTGTTGAAGTCCAGTCCAATTTATCTATCTTTAAATTTTGTCTCTGGACAAACATTGCTTAATCCTAGGTCATGAAGTTTTACTCCTTTGTTTTCTTGTGTGAGTTCTGTAATTGTAGACTTTACATGCAGCTGTAGGATCCATTTAGAGTTAACTTTTGTATATGGCATGAGGTAGGGGTCTAATGCCATTCCTTCAAATGTAGATGCCTAGTTGTTCTACCACCATTTGTTGAAGAGACTATTCTTTCCCCATTGAGTGGTCTTAGCACCATTTTCAAAATGAATTGTTCATAGATTTAGGGGGTTATTTCTGCACCCTCAATTCAATTCCTGTAATCTATATGCTTATCCTTATGCCAATATCACACGGTATGATTGTTATAGCTTTGTAGTAATTTTTGAAATTGTGAAGTGTGAGTCCTCCAATTTGGTTCTTTTTCAAGATTATTTTAGCATTTTCTGCATTTCCTTAAGCATTTTGGACACTGCTTGTCAATTTCTACAAAAAAAAAAGAGGCAGCTGGGATTTTGATAGGGATTGCATAGCATCTGTAGATCAGTTTGCAGAGTATTGCCATTTAACAATATTAAGTCTTCTAATCTATGAACATGGGATGTTTTTTCATATAAGTTTTCTTTAATTTCCTTCAACAGTTTTATAGTTTACAGCATATAAGTTCTTCACTTTTTTGTGAATTCATTTCTCAGTATTTTATTCTTTTAAATAATATTGTAAATGGAATTAATTTCTTAATTTCATTTTTGGATCGTTCATTGAAAATGTATAAACTAAAATTGAATTTTAAATACCTTATTGTATTTAGCAACCTTGCTGAACTCATTTATTAGCTCTTAATTTTTTTTGTGTGTGGATACTTTAGAATTTTTTATATATAAGATCATGCCATGAACAAATGCAGGTGTTTTACTTCTTCCTTTCCAATTTGGATGCCTTTTATTTTTATTTATCTATTTATTTTGCTTAATTTCCCTGGCTAGAACTTCCAGTATGATGTTGAATAGAAGTGGTAAGAACAGAAGTCCTTATCATCTTCCTGATCTCAGGGAGAAAGCTGTCAGTCTTTCAGCTGTGGATTCGTGTAGATGTTCTTTATCAGGTTGAGGAATTTCCTTCTATTCCTAGATTGTTGAGCATTTGTTAAATGCTTTTTCTGCATCTATTGAGATGATGATGTGGGTTTTGTCCTTTATTCTGTTAATATGGTATATTATGTTGGTTGATTTTTATATGTAGCTGGGATAAGTTTGCTAGTATTTTGTTGAGGATTTCTGTGTTAATATTCAGAAGGGATATTGGTCTGTGTTGTATTTTCCTGTTATTTCTGGGTTTGGCATCAAGGCAATCCTGGGTTCTTAGGATGAGTTGGGAAGCCTTCCCTTTTCTTCTGTGTTCTGAAGGATTTGTGAAAGCTTGGTGTTAAATCTTCTCTAAATGTTGGATAGACCCCACTGGGGCCTGTGTGTAGGTTGTGTGCATTGATTACCAACTGTAGTGAGTGGAATTGTGTAACCCAACGAAAGGCATGTTCTTACTCTCGGTTTGCATTTCTGTGAGTGTGAACCCATTTGTAAACGGGACCTTTGAGGTGATTTGGGGTGAAGGTGTGTCCCCACTGAGTCACAGTGGGCATCCTGTTACTGGAGACTTTAGGAAGGCCAGAGGGAGGAGCCCGTCGTCAGAGACAGAGGGGAAGACAAAGGAGCAAGAGGGTACCTGTGATGGGAGCAGAGATGCAAGCCAAGGAGCCCCAAAGGTTGCAGTGAGGTCTCCCCAGATGCTACAGACTTTGGGAGAAAGTCTTGCTGATGCCTTGGTTTTGGACGTCTGGGCTTCCACACCATGAGCCAGTGCAGTTCTGGTTAAGCCAACCCATTGGTGGTATTTGCCATAGCCACCTGGCAAACTAAGGCATTAATTCAATCTCTACGTGTTATAGGTGGATGCAGATTTCCTATTTCTTCTTGAGCTGGTTTCAATATTTTTTATTGAATGTTGTGTCAAATATTTAGGAATGTGTCTATTTCATCCAGGTTATCTAATTTGTGGTGTTCAATTGTTCATAGTATTCCCTTCTGATCCTACTAATTTCTGTAAATTCAGTAATGTTGCTCCTTATTTTATTCCTGATTTTAATAATTTGAATCTTCTCTCATTTTACCTTGGTCAGTCTACGTAAGCGTTTGTCAATTATATCGCTCATTTAAAAGAACCAACTTTTGGTTTTATTGATTCTTCCTTTTGTTTTTCTCTTCTCTATTTCATGTATTGGTGCTCTAATCTTTATTATTTCCTCCCTCTGCTTCCTTTGGGTTCAGTTTGATCTTATTTTCCTAGTGTTTTAAGGTAAAAAATTAGGTTATCTAAGCACTGCGTTAGCTGCATTCCCACAAATTTCAGTATGCTGTGTTTTCATTTTTCCTCTTTTATTTTTACATTTTTCTCCACTGCATTATCACATCCTCTTGTCTCTATCTTCAGCTGCCTCTTTTAAATCCCTTATCTGAAATCTCTGGGACCAGGTGTGTTTTGGAATTTAGATGTTTTTAATTTTTAAAAGATTATGTAACACATCACACCTCCAGGGGAGTCTGGACAGCAGCCCCCAATTAAACACAATTATATTTCTGTAATGAAACATATGACTATTAACCTTAAGCGGGAGAATGGCTGTCAGCCTCCAATCACTTCGGGTTATGTTTTGCTGCAAATGAATTTGTCCCCCTCTTACCAAAAAAAATTAATTTTCAAGACTTTTCCAACTTTGGAAGTGTGAATAGACTGCTGGTCTATGTATCCAGACCCAGAGCCCTTCTCTCCATCCCGCCGCTGCCACCCTGTCCAAGCCAGCGTCATTTCTCACCTGGGTTTTCACAATGGCCTCCGCACCGTCTGCTTTGGCTCTCACCACCCTGTGGTTTATCAGCCACACGTCAGCCCGAGATTCTGTGTTAAAATGAAAGTCGGAGCATGTCACGCCTCTGTTCCACATTTCCAGGGGCTTCTTTCTTAGAAAAGAAACAAGAAACAAAAGCAAACAACAGCAAATTGAAGTCCCAACCCAGGCCAAAAGGCCCACTACAGTCCCCCCCACCCCCAGGCCTTCGGATTCCCTCTGTGAATCTGAAGGCCCCCACCTCAGGGCCTTTGCACATGACGGTGTCTCAGCAGGTGACTCCACAGCTTGGTCCTTTTCTTTTTCGTTTTTGACTTTTAAAAAGGAAATTTAATAAATTGCAAGTTACAATTCTAAGGCCATGAAAATGTCCAAATTAAGGCACCAACAAGAGGTTCCCTTCACTGAAGAAAGTCTGATACCATTGAGAACATCTCTATCAGCTGGGAAGGCACGTGGCTGGCATCTGCTGGTCCTTGTTCCTGGTTCCATTGCTTCCAGCTTCTGATGCCAGTGGCTTCCTGTCCAAGCAGCCATGGGCCTTCACTTAGCTCCTCCAGGACACACCTCTGGGTTCTGGCTTGCTCAGCATCTCATGGAAAGGCACACGCTATTGTGGGGTGAATTGCGTGCCCCAGTTTGGACATGATCTCTATCTTGGTGAGCATTCTGGTGAGCATGGATCCCTTGTAAATAAGAGCTCTTCAAAACGTTACTTGGGTTAAGGGGAGGCCCAGCTGAGTCACTGGGCTTTAATCCAAATTGCTGGAGTCTTTTACAGGTAGGGTGGAAGTCAGGAGAGAGAGAGGCCAGGGGCAGAAGCTGGGGGTCAGTGGAACCCAGGAGACAAAAGTAAGACATCACCATGTATTCTAGTTTGCTAGCTGCTGGAATGCAACACACCAGAGACGGATTGGCTTTTAATAAAAGGGGATTTATTTTGTTAGTTCTTCAGAGGAAAGGCAGCTAACTTTCCACTGAGGTTCATTCTTAGGTGGAAGTCACAGGATGGTCTCTGCTGGTCTTCTCTCCAGGCCCCTGGGTTCCAACAGCTTTCCCCGGGGTGACTTCTTTCTGCATCTCCAAAGGCCTGGGCTGAGCTGTGAGTGCTGAGATGAGGTATGCAGAGCTGCTAGGCTGTACTCCCTTGCGCTCTCTCATTTAAGCACCAGCCAATTAAGTCAAACGTCACTCATTGCAGCAGACACACCTCCTAGCCGACTGCTGATGTAATTAGCAACAGATGAGGTTCACGTACCATTGGCTTATGTCCGCAGCAACAAGACTAGGTATGCTCACCTGGCCAAGTTGACAAC
>PVIY010061193.1:0-11327 GCA_004026745.1 Myrmecophaga tridactyla | reverse complement strand
TTGTGGGGCAGAACTATGGAGGCTAGGATCTGGAGTCAGGGGGCCGCAGGCCAGGGGAGCAGACCCACCTGGGTACTTGGAGGGGTGGGTTTGTCCTATGGGTGGGGGATGGGCCTTCTACCTCCTTGTGGCAGAGTTGTGCCACTTCAGACCTTGGAGGGGGTGGAGTGCCTTCCTTGGGGGGTTGGGGTGGCCTGGCTGCTACCGTTGGGAAGGGTTGGGTATATGCCCTGGGGTGGTGGAGAGCCTGGGTGTGGGGCTGAATGCTTGGAGAGGGTGGAGCTGAGAGGGGGTTGGTGTCCCCACTGTCCCCCAAAGTTGCATTCAAAGAGAGGTGGGCCACTGCATAGGCCCTTGGAAAGGATGGAACTGCTACTTTCTAAAGCCCTGAAGATAAATGACTCTCAGACTTTGAAATCTAATGGACTTTACCCTGTAGGTTTTTGAGACTGCTTGGGTCCAGTGGCCCCTGTGCTCCTACCAATTTCTCCCTATGGAAATAGGAATATGTATCCTATGACTGTCCCTCCTTTGTATGTTGGCTGCAAACAACTTGTTCTGAGTTTTATAGGTCAGACCCAGAGGAGGATTTTGCCTTAGGACAGATCAACCCAGTAGCTGACTTTGCAAAGGACCTCTTCCTTAAGAATTATATACTGGCTTTGTCCTCTACTCTGTCATCCATCAGACACTGTGACTTGCTGGCCCAGACCCCACCTCTTAAATTTGTTGTCCATCCACACCAACCCAGCAACTAGGTCCTCATTAAATCATGAAAAGAGTCCAAACTCCAACAGGCCTGGGAAGGACCCTATCAAGCTGTGTTGACAACTGAGATGGATGGCACAGAAAAGCAGGACTCACTACACTCAAGTGAAAGGACCAGTACCTGAGCCAGATGATAAGTACCCAATGATGCAGTCAGATTCCTAGGAAATAACTCCAACTTCAGACCCTTTAAAAATTATGTTAAGGAAACAGTATTTGGGAGGGTAGAATGGGTTCTTGGATTTGGGGGTTGGATTCTGTATTTTAATCTAACATAGTTAATAGTGACTCTGGTCAGAGAATCTTACCAAGAAAGATAGATGAGGGATTTAAAGCTCAATCTGAAAATGAAGATAATTATACTATCATGTTCCAAATTCGGGACACAATAAGCCCTGTATGTAACTAAAGGCTTAGACTCCCAAACCGTACAGTTTGATGCTTGCCAAGTAATAGACTGCAGAGACTTAATGAATCAATGGCAGTTGAGTGGCAAAAACAAGTACTTGTGTCCAGAACCAGTAGGAGGTACTACAGTAGAGCCTCTCCTTACCCGTCCTGAGATGATATATGATGGACTACCCACTTTCAAGGGTGGACCGTGAACATGGGATTAATTTCACAGACCTAGAGGCAGTGGTGATAGCCATCAAAAATGTAGGCAAACATCCAGCAGGGGTGGCAGCAGAGATGCATTAGTAGTTGATAGAATATATGGGATCGGGGTAGACATTACTGGGAGGGACCTTCTGGGAAGATTCAGGATACAAGTCCTCTCCCTGGCACCAACAATGCCCTCTCCAGTTAACTCTTCAATAGCACTTATGGAGACCCAGCTGGAGAGTAGTTCCCCAATACAGAATGATCCCAAAATTGTCAGGGTGGTCAGGGCAGAAAATTTGAAGCAAACCATAGAAATAGAGACAAGGTATAGAGATACAAATTCCTGGGTAGAATGGATTAAACATACCCTCCAGAGTCTAGACAAAAGCAACTGTTATGCTTGTGCTCTTGTCATGCCCTGTCCTATGGATATGGAGAAACACAGAAAGGAGTTCAAATGCATGGTACTCCTTTTTCAGAATGCTACCCCTGGTGAAAATTGTAGTATGCAGACCTCTCTTTTCCTTCCAGTTAGGGGCAGAAAAGCCAAGGCCATACCATCTTCCTGTCTCAGTCCAGAAACCACTCTTCCTGTCTCTCTAGGTGGGGAGAAGGGCTCCAGGACTTTGGAATCATGGCTTCATGTACCCAAGTATGGGATTTGACAAAATAATACTGGCAAATTTTCCAGTTTAGCCATACAGCAAGGTATGGTGGTATTGTGGAAAGGGCATCCTCCAAACAGTATTACCGAAGGAGTGGGAGGGGATCTGTGCTCTGGTCCAATTGGCCATTTCATTCAACCTGGCATTTGAAAAGAGGAGGAATTTCTAACCCAAGGAAACAGAAAGAAAAGAAGTTTACCTGGTTCCTTCAATGATTGAGTTTCTTTACACATATAGGGGTGCCAAGGGGAATCCTGAGTGAGTTTAAGGCTAGGAATCGAATATCTACAGGATTTGAGTCATCCTTTTTCTGATGGGTCACCATCAACAAAAATGTGGGTTAGATTAATCAGCAAAGATTTATCAGTTACACCAAGGATGCAGTTAGGGGAACAGCAGAACAGTTGGATATTACTAGCTGAATAACATGGGAGAATAGGCTGGCCCTAGACATGATGCTAGCTGTAAAGAGAGACATTGGGGGTAGTTGTACATTTATCCCCAATAATACAGCCCCAGATGGAACTATCACCAAAGTTTTCAAGGCCTGATGGCCTTATCTGAAGAACTGGTGAAAAATCCAGGCATTGATAACCCCCTCATGAGATGGTTAGAAAGCTGGTTTGGGAAATGGAAAGGGGTGGCACTATCAATCATCATAGCTGGGGTACTCACAGCACTTGAGTACTGCATTATCTCATGTGCCTGAGGGTTAGTTCAGAGACTCATTGAGGCTGCCTTAACCAAGCAAATGCCTATTCAGTACAGGCAAAACAATCTGTACCCCTTAAAGAGGAAGATCCCTATGATGAAGAGTGTGAAAAGGCTCTTATCAAATTTGAAGAGAGAATAAAATGTGAAAAGCGTTCAAAAAGAAAGAGGAAGATGGCGCAGGAAAGGACTGCAGGACAGCTCAAACCAGTCTTGCAGGTAAGGAGAGGATAGAGCCTCTGATGCAAGGCTAGGATTGGCACAAAATAGGTAGAAACAAGTTTAAATAATGGCCAGGGTCACATAATCAAAAGCAGAAATCTTTAGTGGGAAATTTGAATTAGTTAGACTATCTGGATAGGCTGTAACTTTGGAGTATCCAATCAGTGCCAAAATGAGAAGGACCTGTGTGTTAGGCTTAGGGAATATATACTGCTTTCAGTTCCTTGGCACACCAGCCAACATTTTTCCGCTAGGCACCCATTCTTGCAAGATCATGAATAAATGCTTTTTTTCTCCACAATCCAGTGAGCACTTACTCTCTTTTAGGTATGGATTTCTTTCTAACAGACGACAAGTTACAGATGGATATAAAAATCTTGTAGGTTTCAAAAAGTAAATTTTGTAGTCCATTGATGACTAACTACAGGCCCTAGATGAATGTGGACAGTTTGAAAAAGTAAATTTTCAGTCATTGTCAACTACAAGAAGTTACAGAGAATTTATAAAAGTGAATTCTGTCATAGTCAATGCTGCTCTCTGTCACACTACTCTTAATGAAAATTACTTTTAAAAAAGTTTTTCTTAACCATCTGTGTGCTCTGTATAAAGGATAAAAAAATTTATGTCACATCAGAATAATATCCTTATTAATGTTTATGTTGACCTTATCATCCTTTATTTCAGAACACAAGTCTTCTCACTCTTAAAGGAAAGCTGTTACAAAGAATTTATTCTTGCCTTGTAAAAGTAAGGTGCTGAGTGACCAAAGTCCTGCCCTGAGGGACTTTAGCTCAGAAAAGAAAATAAATTCCCCTCACCTGAGCTCTAGGGAAAAGGAAAAAAGTTATGCCTTCCTAGTCCTGCATGCTAACACAGCAGTGTAGAAAGAGTGAGGCTTTCTCCCACCAAGAATTAATCTCTAAAATGCTGTGCTCTTGACAACAAAAACAGTATTCTTCATTGCCCTGGCCATCAAAAATTTCTAACATCTCTCAAGAAAATAACTGGACTGACACAGTAGTCAAAGCCATAGCCTGATCAATCAAGCTCCTTCTAAGCCTCATTCCCATACCCCTTAGTTTACCACATCCACCCTCTTATTCCCTTTAAGCAGGAACAAGTCACACAGCTAGAATTCACTCTTGGACCTGAAGGATGGCCATTTTCTTCCCTCTGCCCCAGTCTCACTTAGCTAAGGCCTCTCCTAGGCTTTCTCACTTCTGTCTTCTTGCTATTGGTCTCAGCCCTTGCATTTTTAAACTTCTCACCAAGTTTGTTTCTTTCAGATAAGAAATCTTCATAACAAATATCTCCCCACCAGAGGTTACATTGCTGTTCCCCATGCTTAATCAGCCACCATCAATATCATAGCCAGAGACTTCTATATGCCCACAAGTAGAACCTATAACCCATTGACAGCTTGAAGCAATTACAGAAGGTGGGCCATTGGCACAAAATCTCTTGATCTTAAATAAAGTTAGAAGTCTCTAAGGGAGAAATTATGTAAGATAAGAGTTAGGGTTGTGGATGGATAAGCAAAAGGCATACTCCAAAGAGTCCTTCCCTTCTTGCCCTGCCAGCCATGATCTAGGTGTGAACATTATAAACCCACCAAGCTTCCTTCCCCACCCCAAATACCTGTTCAGGCCCTTTCCACCTCTCAGGCCTCTGCCGTCCATACATACATTATGGGAGAGAGAGTTACTGTGGGGCTGCCCTGGCAGAATCACAGTATTTGCCTAGACTTCATGCTCATTCCTATGCCACCATGCATTACCTTTGGGAGCCTCCTTGTAAATGACATAGTCTTCTGGTTTGAGGGGTTGAGCCAACAACTGCAACATTAAAAAAGGCTCTCATTTGAGGTTTGAGGTTTTCCTGAGGCTCTTGCAAATAACAAGAGAAGTAAAAATAAAAGTAAATATATATATGTTGTTCTTTCAAGCATCTCCGCTTAATTGACTTGGGCAGAAAAAAGCCCAGAGGGCTGGGCAAGATGGCAGCATAGTTCATCCTCCACAGCAGCTAGTAAATAGCCAGGAACTGTATTGAACAAATTCTGGAGGGACATCTGTGACCAGACACACAGCATAAACCAGTCTAGAAAGAGTGGAACTGTAAGCCTTTAGATCTGGAGAGGCGAGTGCCCCTCACCCAGGGGCATGGCAGGCTAGTTCCTTGGTGGGAAGCCATGGGCAGACAAGTGCCACATGCTGAGCAGTATAGGAAAAGCACAGTCTAGAGGCTGCATAGGAAAGTCTGACAACCTGCTGGGTCTCATACTCAGGGTAAACTGATGCTGCCTAATCTCTCCTGAGATGTGGGCCTGCCTGATCTGGGAAAGTCTGACAGGGGTTGATTATATCTTAGGAGACCCTCCTCAAAAACCTATATAGACTCTACAGAGGAAGGGCAAGAAACAGGAAAGTAAGAGCTGAAAAATTCTGATCAGTTAAACAGAACCTATGCTAGAGGCCTAGAATAAGTTGAACTGAATGTCAAAGAACAGATAAAGAACAAAGCCATCCTGCAAGAAAACTCCTAGGTAAAAGAGTGAAAACAAACTCCAGAATATACTAATTAAGGAACTCAAATGCCTAGATACCAGTAAAAAAAAAAAGTTATACTAGGGAAATTGAAGATATGACCCAGTCAAAGGAACAAATCAACACTTCAGATGAGATACAGAAATTTGAACATCCTGAATTATTTGTTTCAAAAGACATGCAAAATCTCTTTATATCCTCTCAACACACTGATTTGATTTTTTATGCAGAATCTCATTAAAAATCAAATCAATGTGTTGAGAGGATATAAAGAAGATATTGGGTGAACATAACGAATATTTGAAAAAAAATCAGAGAACCTATGGGAATGAAAGGCACAATAGAAGAGATGAAAAACAAAGGAAACCTACAACATATGAACTGATAGAAGAAAGGATTCGTGAACTCGAGGACTGGATATCTGAAATCTGACACTCTAAAGAAAATACAGAGAAAAGAATGGAAAAACATAAGCAGGGTCTCAGGGAATTAAATGACAAACTGAAGCACATGGGATGTTGTGGGCATCCCAGAAGGAGAGAAATGGAAAAGGAGGAGAAAAACTAATGGAGGTTATAATCACTAAAAATTTCCCATTTCTTATGAAAGGCACAAAATTACAGATCCAAGAAGTGCAGCATATGCCACACAGAATAGATCCAAATAGATATACTCCAAGACACTAATGAGATTGTCAAATATCAAAGACAGAATTTTTAAAGCAGCAATAGAAAAGCAATCCATCACATAAAAGGGAAGCTTGATAAGACTGGATTTCTCAGCAAAAACCATGGAGATAAGGAGACAGTGGTAAGATACATTTAAGATTCTGAAGGAAAAACTGCCAACCAAGAATTCTATATCCAGCAAAACTGTCCTTCAAAAAGGGAGAGATTAAACTATTTTCAGACAGTCACTGAGAGTATTTGTGACTAAGAGACAGGCACTGCAAGAAATACTAAAGGTAGTACTACTGGCAGATACAAAAAAAAAAAACAGGAGAAAGGTGTGTAGAAGAGTGTAGAAATGAAGACTATCAGAAAAGCTAAAAAGAAAAAAATTAGATATGACTTATAAAACTGAAAACACAAGGTGGTAGAAGAAAGTACTGCCTTTATAATAATAACATTAAATGTTAATGGACTAAACTGCCCAATAAAAAGATTTAGATTGGCATAATGTATAAAAAACAGGACCCATCTATATGTTGTCAAGAGGAGACTCACCTAAAGTGAAAAGTTGGGAAAAGATATTTCATGGAAACAACAATTAGAAAAGAGCAGGGCAACTCTTTTTTTTTTTTTTTTTTTTAAGACCCAGCTATACTTAGGTCTGACAAATTAGACTTCAAATGTAAAATAATTAAAAGAGATATAGACAGTATGTACCAATAAAAGTTACAATTGAACAAGAAGACATAAAAATCATAATTGTTTAGGTACTGAGCCAGAATGTTCCAAACTACATTTGGCAAAAACTGACAACACTGAAGGGAGAACCAGCCACTTCTACCACAATAGCTGGAGATGTCAATTCCTTGTTCTTATCAATGGATAGAACATCTAGACATAGGAGCGAACATGGTGAGGTCTGCTAGCCTTCTCTCCAGGCTTCTGGTTTCACAAAGCTCCCTTGGGGACATATTCCTTCTTCATGTCCATATGCCTGGCTGTGTGGCCTCTGTTGGTTCTGGTTGTTCTAAAACTTTTTCCAAAATGATTTTCTTTTAAAAGTCTTCAGTAAGCAACCCTACCTTGAATGGGTAGAGACACATCTCCATGGAAACCATCTAATCAAAAGTTACCACACACAACTGGGTGGGTCACAGCTCCATAGATACAAACATTCCACCCAGCAATACTGAATGAGGATTAAAGGACATGGCTTTTCTGAGGTAATAGCTTCAAACCATCACGGAGTAGTTGGAGGGAAATCCTGAAACTGTTGCACTGTAATCCAATAGCCACAATTCTTGAATATTATTGAGTAAATATAGGGCTTTTAAAGTGTAACCATGTAACTGTGAAAACTTTGTGACTGACACTTCCTTTATCCAGTTTATGGACAGATGAGCAAGAAAAAAAAGACAAAAATAAATAATGGGTGAGGGGGGTATGGGATGTTTTGGATGTTCCTTTTCACTTTTATTTTTACTTTTATTCTTTTTTTGAATAGTAAAAAGTAAAAATGTTCAAAAATCAATTGTGATGATGAATGCACAGCTATATGATGATACTGTGCACCACTAATTGTACAATTTTGATTATATGGTATGTGAATATATAACTAAATAAAAATGCATTTAAATAAAAACCTACCTACAGGGAAAAACCCAGGACCAGATATTGTCATAGAGGAATTTTACCAAACATTCCAAGAAGAATTAACAGCATTTTTACTCAAACTATTCAAAAAAAACAGAAGAAAATGGAAGACTACCTTTGCCAGTTTGAAGGGATTAATGACCCCTAGAAAAGCCATGTTTTAATCCTGATCCTTTTGTGGAGGCAGCCTTTTCTTTTAAATCCTTTCCAACACTGTGTGGAAACTTGATTAGATTATCTCCACAAAATTGTTGCTCTACCCATTCCAAATGGGTTTTGATTGGTTTACTGGAATCCTTTAAAAGAGAAAGTATTTTGGAGGAAATTTCAGAGTGAGAAGAATGGCAAGAGGAGAGGGCCACAAAACAGAGTGCCCACACCACCAAAGACCTCTGGAGATGAAGAAGGGAAATGTCCCCAGGGGAGCTTCATGAAGCAAGAGGCTTGGAGAGAAAGCTAGCAGACCTCATCATGTTTGCCACATGCCTTTCCAGTTGAGAGAGAAACCCTGGACTTCATTGGCCTTTCTTGAGTAAAGGTAACCTCTTGTTGATGCCTTAATTTTGGACCTTTCTATGGACTTGCTTTAATTTGGACAATTTCATGGCCTTAGAACTGTAAACATGCAACTAATAAATTTACCATACCTCATAAAGATACTACAAGAAAGAAAAAGTACAGGCAAATCTCCATTACAAATATAGATGCAAAAATTCTAAACAAACTAATTGAGAGTTGAATCCAATGGCACATTAACAGAATTATACACCATGACTAAGTGGGGTTGATTCCAGATATGCAAGGATAGTTCAACATGAGAAAATCAATTAATGTAATACAACACATAAATAAACCAAAAGGGAAAAATCACATAATCATCTTAATTGATGCAGAAAAGGCATCTGACAAAATTCAGCATCTGTTTTGATAAAAACACTTCAAAAAGGAGGAAAGAAGGAAAATTCCTCAATATGGTAAGTGACATATATGAAAAACCCACAGGTAACATTGTATAATGGTGAGAGACTGAAAGCCTTCCCTTTAAGATGTGGAATGAGACAAGGATGCCCACTGTCACCACTACTATTCAACATTTTGCTTGAAGTTCTAGCTAGAGTGATTAGGTAAGAAAAAGAAATGAAAGGCATCCAAATTGGAAGGGAAGAAGTAAAACCTTCATTTGCAAATGACATGATCCTATATTTGGAAAATCGTAAGAAGAATATGACAGCCACCTGAGCTTAAAAAATGAATTCAGCAAAGTGGTAGTATAAAAGATGAGCATGGAAAAATCAGTAGTGCTTCTGTACACTGGTAATGAGCTATCTGAGAAGGAAGTGAATATAAAATTACATTTATAATAGCAACTAAAATTATCAAATTTCTAAAAATAAACCTAACCAAGGATCTAAAGGACCTGTACACAAAAAAACTACAAATAAATTGCTAAAAGAAATCAAAGATCTAAGTAGGTGGAAAGACATTCCTTTTCTTTTTCATAGATGGGAAGGCTAAATATCATATAATGTCAATAATACCCAATTGATCTATAGATTAAATGCAATACCAATCAAAATTCCAACAACTTTCTTTGCAGAATTGGAAAAGTTAGTTATCAAATTTATTTGGAAAGAGAAGTGACGTCAGATAGTCAAAACATCCTGAAAAAGAAGAATGAGGCCAGAAGACTTACAATTCCAGACTTTAAAGCTTATTATAATTTTTTAATTTTTTTTTTACATGGGCAGGCACCGGGAATCGAACCCGGGTCCTCTGGCATGGCAGGCAAGCATTCTTGCCTGCTGAGCCACCATGGTCTGCCCTAAAGCTTATTATAAAGCCACAGTGACCAAAACATCAGGGCACTGACATAAAGATAGGTATGCTAATCAATGGAACTGAATTGAGAGTTCAGAAATAGACCCTCATATCTATGGTCAAATTAATTTTGACAAACCTCCCAAATCCACTGAACTGAGACAGAACAGTCTTCTCTATAATTGGTGCTGGGAGAATTAGATATCCATAACCAAAGGAAGAAAGAGGATCCCTACCTCACACTCTTTACAAAAATTAAATCAAAGACCCCTTCCAGGAAGATGGACCAAAAAGAGTAGCTTGTATTCAGCCCTGCTCCAAGGAAAAACTAGAAAAGGGATGGAAGAGCAACTGAGATGGTGATTCAAGAATGCAACTGACCTGGGAGAACCTTCTGCACCACATAGGGCAGTCCTGGTTACAGAGGCTGAGGAATTGAGAGGCAAAAAGCTGGAGCCTGGCGCAGAGGTGCAGAGCCCATGGGAGGGAGCCAGGGACTAGGAATTAAGCCAGACCATATCCCTTGAACATGCTATCCTCACCAGTGCAGCCCTGTGACTGGCAACTCACCCCACACCCAAGCCCCATCTCCTACATCTTTCTCTGTGCTCCAAGCACTCCCCCACCAGCCACTAGCATTGTACCTGCCCCACATCCCCACCCCACATGCAGCCCGACCACCTCTCCTGCACCCCTCCCAAGCATTACCTCCCCATCCCTGTTCCCTGCAGGCTGATGACAGTGCATAAAGTCTAGGGCCCCTAACCTCCATACCCAAGCTACCCCTGCCCCTACTCATAGTGTTGTACAGTTTCACCCTGCCCCCACCACTCTGAGCTCTGTACATCAGTTTATGGCACTCCAGTCCTGTACATGTGCATGGGCCCCCAGTCCCATCATTCAGCTCTGGGAACTTCCCTTTACAGCACTCCTAGATCCATGCATGTGCACAGACCCCCAATCATGTTCATGGAACAATCATGTTCCCATTCAGCTCTGGGAACTTCAATTTGCAGCAGTTCTAGAACTGCACATGCACACGGCATTCAGTCACACTTACTTACTGAGAAAGTGCTGACCTGCACAGCTGGATCACACATGCTCCCAACAAAGAAAGGCATAACACTGACCTGCTGCCACAGCTCTATGAATGCACACAAAGAGCCCCATGCCCTAGACCAGCACATACCAGCGTTAAGCCCCTCAGACTGCTGCACCCACACAGCTACATCCTCCCTGGCCACTGGGTGCCCACGTTCACAAACATCAGTGTAACGTCCCCAAACTGTGCTATACCTGCCCTGAAACAAGACACAGCACTGTTGTGCCCTGCCCCATACCCTGTTCCCTGCTGAACATCCTTCAAACACAGGCCTTAGACTACTGAAAGAAATCAACTCCCAAAGTAAATCAATCAAGATATTTACATGCCATGAAGACAGCAGAAGATCACTAAGCATATCACAATGCAGACAGATATACTCTGACTAAAGACCAAATTAAAACACCAGAGGAGACACAGACATTGAAACTAATCAAAGATGTTCAAATAACCATACTTAAAATAAATGAGATGAAAAATGATATAAAGGAGATCAAGAAGATAGTAGAAGAGCATAAAGAGGAATTTGAAAGAATAGAAAAATAGCGGATATCACAGAGATTAAAGA